>SAUE01000207.1:35904-52376 GCA_009724625.1 Deladenus siricidicola
TTTAGCGTATATAATTTTTAGATGTCGGCGAAATTCAGACCATACGTTAGTCGGACTACGCGAATCATTCAGGCGCTAAAAACGAGGCCGCGTCAACTTTTCAACGAACATCCGGAAACAGTCGTGGGATTTTGCACATTTTTCGTAGTTGGCAACATTTTCGCGGTCTGCAAGATGTACAAATGGGGCATGTATCAAGGATGTAATATTTTTGCATATTTTTTAAATGAAATTGTTACGAAATTTTTTAAATTTAATTGGAGAAAGCTTTTCTCTATAAATAAAAAATGATAATTTTTTAAATGTATTGGTTATTAAGGTTCATATTGGGAATATTGGTTGATGGGATCATATTGGGAATATTGGTTGATGGATATTGGTAATGGGGGATGGGATCACCTCGGTCACTCAAAATTCGTCTTTATTTTGGTACAAAATTGCCAAAAGTCGGTTGAAGGTGAAGTTAACACAAAAAATGAAATTTTGTTTTCCCTAATGGTTTTTCGCTCAAAAAATCATGAATTGTTTGGTTTTTCCTTTAAAAATATTTTTGTGGAACATTTTTTGGATATCTGCTATTGTCAACAAAGAAACTCGTTTCGAAAACTTACTTTGTTCTGGGGCGATGACTGATATCCTAGATAAAATTCGGAAGACAGTTGTTTTTGTGCCGAACCGACATTTGCGGCCCGACATTCGCGGCTGCGATTTTTGCGGCCCCGACATTTTTTGTCGGGCCGCAATAAAAATTCCCAAATAAAAATTTTATATATATATATATATATATATATATAATTCAATTCGCAAAAAATTTTTTACAAAAACTCAAAGCCGACATTTGCAGCCCGAATTTTTTTTCAAATTTACAAATTCGTAAAAAATTCAGGCTAAAATTTAAATTGAATTTTTTACAAGGCTTAGCCTAAGCCTAATTTCTATAAATAATTTTTTCGGGCCGCAAATGTCGGCTTTGAGTTTTTAAAAAAAATTTTTGCGAATTGAATTTTAAATATATTAAATTTTTATTATTATTGGACCGCAAATGTCGGGTTTGTTGTACGAGCCGCAAATGTCGTTGGCGCACGGTTTTTGTATATGTTTGGGTTTTGACCTTTTCTATTATAATTTTATTTTTCTCATTTTTTAAACTATTATAAATATAATATGTAGTCATATTTTAATTTTTTTGGCAAAATTTTTCTATTTTTTTGGTTTCTTTCAAAATTTAGTTTTTAACCTTTTCGAGTATGGCACGTTCGAATTGAATTAAAAAAATGTTTAGGTTGAAGTTTTAATATTTTTTACATTTTTTAAAAATGTTAGAAAAAAATTTAAGCATATAAATTGCAAATTATCTTTGGCAAGCATTGAAAAACATAAACGTATCAAAAGTTTTTTAAGGAAAAATAATAGCCTGAATCTGAAAACATTTAGTTCAACCATGGTATCGCGGTTATTATCACGTCGTTCGACCCGATGCGCCCGTGGCCTTACAATGGCGTGTTCCCGAGGTTTGCTTTCAATTGATTATTTTGTTTTGAGTGGGATTTTTGGCTTTAATAATGTATTTTTACCGAATTGTGAGTTTTGTAGGAGTATCCTGCCAATTACGAAACCAATCGGGAAACCGAAAGGGCCGCCAACTACTATCGTGACTACGGATGGGAAAGCAAAGTCTAGAATTTTTTAATACCGTTTTTGCGCTGAAAATTTGCTGCATATATTGTATTGAGTAGGGGAATAAAGAATTCAGGTTTCTTTGTTTGGCGTACATACATATTTTTAGTATAAAATGGTGTATGTTGCATATCAAAATAATCCGCATAACATCAGATAATTACCCGTCGATAGAGAGTATTGCCGACCTTATTCGCAGACGCTTTTAAAAGGATATCATCGTTTATGCATGATCGCATATTTTTTCGCTTCGGACTTATAGCCCAATTTTTAATCCAGCTATGCTTGGCGAAAAGAAATACAAATCGCAAAAAAGTGCCTTTACTGATTTTGCGCCGGGTTTGCATGTAAATATGTAATATGTATGCAATAAAAGTACGGCTCTGATAATTGTTGTTGTTATTGCGCGTGAAATTTATCATCGCTCCGCAAGAAAATTTGGTCAATTATTCTGTTCTTGACCAACAAAATAAATGTGCATAAATTGTTTGGGAAATGTGTATTCTAGAAAAGGAGTGATGGATTCAAATAAGTGGCACAGAAAATAACACGCCTATTTGAATCCAGCACATTTATTTCTCTGCATGAAAACTACAAGAATTTTTTGATTTTTATCGCAAAAATGAAGAAATTATTAATAAATGGCATCCATTATTAACATATATCATGATATTGATGTATCAATGATACGATAATGTATATATCTACGCATTGTGCTTATTTATTACGCAATCAGCTTCTATTGTATTGCATTATAGCTCCTACATGTCAAGCCTTTTGGCTCTTGAGTAGTGCTAAATCAAACCAAATGATTTGTAACAAGGTTATTTTCATTTTACATTTAAAAATGGTGCCCAATGACTGCCAAGAACCAAAATATTTTGTACACACAAGACTTGCTTGACTAACCCTTTCTTTGTTGAATGTTAGATACAGTATATAATTTTTGAAAAGAGATTTGTCGGATGAACATCTTACAGTAATCAATGCAAAAATTGAAAAATTACAATTTGTGAATTGTATAATTTAGGAGACACAATATGAATGTCTTTGCTATAGATGTTTGTCTAGCTCGGTTATGCAGAATGGTAGCTTTGGATCATGGCTTACGATTGAGTTTGACAAATGCATAAAATTAAAGGATGGTGTTGAATTGAAGTTACGTTCCAAACTTGCTGAATGGATCAACGAAGAGTGCGCAATCGTAATCCATTGTGATAAGCTGGTCGCCTTGAACTCATATTTAGACAATGAAAATGTTATAATTGGCGGACTTAAATGCGTAAAAAATGTAAATAGGAGTTTTTTGCACTTGTCTGTCATTTACAATACGTCTGCCCAAATTGAGAAAGGTATGTTTAAAAATAAACGAATCTAGTTACTGTAGTATAATTACATTACGAATTAATGCGAAGGATTTTTTTGCGTTTTACATGAATATACATTATTTATTTAAAAGATAAATATTAATACATAGTATTATTTAGTTAAAATATAAATACATTAGTATTCAACTTTTTAAAGTGTAATAATTAGAATGTTGGTATACATCAGGGGTGCTACGAAAATAAATTTTCAATTTCGTAAATCGTAAATTTTCAGAACGTCGAAATTTCGTAAATCGTAAATTTTTGCCCAAAAAAGCCGTAAATGTCGTAAATCGTAAATGTTAGCACCCCTGGTATACATACACGAGAATTCAAAAAAATATTCTTTTTGAGTTTATACATACATATGTATATTTAAAGCTTTCCAGACAACCTAATGGACTCAGCAATGCTAGGTGACATTATTCGAACAAGGGAGCATATTCTTGGCGCAATTCTAATGTCAAACATTCATTCAATATTTCTTAGTGGATTCATAACGGAAGAACCTTTTCTTTTATCAAATGAAAAAGTTGTTAATGCTCCATTCTGGCATATGATCATTTACGCCTCTAGTGCTTTCTTATCTTCGTTTATTGTGTCTGTGGTGTTATTTTGCTGTGTGGTGTTTGGTTTTTTAAATTGGCGGATTAATTGGTACCGGATAGCACGTGGAAAATGGAACAATATTGCCTTAACGCATTCTTGTAAGTGTCTCAAATCGGTGTTTCCAAAATTAATTTATTTTATAAAAATAAATTTAAAAAAAATTTAAAAAAGAGTCAAAGTTGAATTTTTAATTTTTTGGAATTTTTTTTAACAATTGAGGTGATCAATAGCTTATTAAAGGTCACTAAAAAAAGTAATCAAGAATACGTAAACTTAAATTCTGATGTTAAATCCTGCAAATCCTGTAGCAGCGATAAAAAATAGCGCGAAACTGGAAATTTAACTTTAATTTTGGAAACACTAAATATTAATTATGCATTTGTTAAAACTTGTCTATATGTATGTATGTATTAACTTCAGCATATTTTCAATTTTTAAATAAAAGAAAGTTTCTTAATAAACTATTATTTATATTGATGCAATTTTAGTGTGTTTAAATACTTTCTTTTATTCCAGATAACGAACGACTCGTGCGACAGGAAGAGGTACATCTTTACGAAATGAAAAAGTCTATGGCGACGGCAACAAGAACAACAGAATTATGACAATTTTTGTAATTAATGGAATTGCGGAATTCTTTTGGGAACACTAAGCTGTGGCAAATTTGTCGAAATTTTTGGCTCGAGGTGTCTCTGAGGTGGTTGACGATTAGCGGAATAAAATCGATCGAATTTCATGGCTGCAGATTTATGCCATCTCGAGGCCAGATTGTAACTATTAATGGCTCGTATTTGGCACCTTAACAATAGCGGAAGTCTTTCCCGAATGAGAAAATTTTCATCATACCCACTCAACGTACTATCTAGTCGCATATCCACAAAAGTGAATGTCTGAAAATTGTAATAACGAATGAAAATACTATTGAACTGAAAGAAAATTTTCTTTTTGGTATTATATAAATGGGGTGCTACTACTTGAGAATTACCGCAAGAACGAATAATGGTAGGAAAATTCTAATTAGTTTTAAAATATTTACTTTTCCACTTTTTTCATCTTCAATTTGGCACATGATATCGTATGATCGTTGTGTTATATTGATTGAATTGTCATTCCAAAGATCGGGGTTAATCCATCGAAGACGTAGTCGAAAAATGTCCACATATTTATTGTTTGATCTTGAAAAAAATTATATTGTAATAAATAAATATGTACATAATCATTGACGGCAAATGAAATATAAGTTCGTAATTATTGTAATAGATTATATATGTACAAACAGTGCTTTAGCTGTGCCCACCAGTAGACGAAGACGACGTACAGGATCGGGAGCAGAAATTTGTGTCAAGTCTTTCACGTAACGCTCGCCAGTAATTAACTAAACCAAAATTATTTGACTTTTATAAAGTACATAATAAAATGTATAGCCCAAATAAAGGGTAGTCATGTAAAATCAAGAAAAAATGTAGTGGATTTTTTTAATTTACACCTGCGCTCAGAATAACTAATTTTTTGTTGGACTTTATTTTCAAATCTTTCAACATTAAATGAAAAATTTACATTTCACTGTTCATTTTTAGTAAAATTGAAAAAAAAGCTTTTGACTGAATTTTTTCAATGAAATTTTCATCTTCAGAAAAAACACTTTGGAACATATGTATCAAACGAGTTTTTATTTATTTAAGCTTCATGTTGATATACATATATGTATATAGCTTGTATTTTTCTGATCACATTGAGCTGTCAAAAATAAAAAGGACTATTTTTGCACCAACCTAATATGATCAATTACGGTATGATAATATAATACTTACATTCATTCTTTGCAAATATTTGCCATTTTCAAAAAACCGTGGCGGCGCATAAGAATTCCCTATTTGGCAAAAACTGAAAAATAAAAAATAAAATAAGGTAATCGCTTTTCCAGATCCATATGACGAAATCAATAGTTTATAATTAATAGAAACGTTCATATTCTAAAAAATAATTGCTATACATGTCGTATGCTCAAAATATACAATTTTATAAAATTACACTCAAGTTTGACAACCATGAAAAATCGAATTAAAACAAAAAATCTCTTCATATATATATTCTAATTAAATTCTAACCAGAATACACATATTTTAAACTAGGATTTCAATTAAATTAACTTCGAAAACAATTTGCATAATTTATTGTGAATTTTACTATGTATTTTAATCATTGAACATTTCTGCTTTCAAACCATAATAACAACTATGATTTATACTTTATTCTCATTTTAGATTTTCGGCTGTTAAGCAAAGAGATTCGGTTATTAAATATTTGAAACTTGAAATTCAGTTCAGCACATATAATACAATACATTTGTTGCAAAGATTGAAAACGATGGCTGACAAATTGAAAATATAAATGATTATTGTATAGTGACGTATATAAAATAAATAAATAAATAAATAAATAAAAATAAGCAAAAAAACTATTTTTCATTAGAAGTGAAATAGAAAACCTTGAGCGATGTCCGAATTTTTAAAATCGTATTTCCGTTTTTGGAACTGTTCCTTTAAATTGAAATAAAATGAAATCAAGCAGTTAGACCAGAATTGTATTGAGGAATCATGATTAATACGTAGCATATGTAAAAGAATTTTCACTTTTCTTTTATTTTTTTTGTCCACTTTTCAGGTTTAATTTCTTCGACTTTCTTCAAGATTACCGCATTCCATCCTCGCAAAAAATGATAAATTTGCGGAAACCAATGCATTTCTAACCGCTGACACAATGCTTTTGCTAAAACGCAACAAAGACAAAATTATGAATGTTAAAATATTATAATTTTTAGATGAACATTATAATCACTGCTTCAGAGTTTTAATGAAAATTGTTGGCTATGCGAGATTGATCAGAAAAAAGCAAAAAGAAACTTTACCAACTGTCAAAATCAACTTCCCTTTTTTCGTGTAATATTTTAGCTTACAAAAAATTAATGATCGTTGCATATTATGATTGTAAAAGTCATCATAACTGCTGAGATGCGCGCCAGTCTGTCTAGTGTGTAAAGGAAATAAATTTTTGGGGAAGATAAACTCATTTATCATAATCTCATGCTTATGACCCAAATCATCGAATCTAAAACTTATTACTACAACTAATTGTACATATATATCTATCATTTTGAAGCTTTCAATTAACTTTCAGTCACTGATTCGAAAAAAAAGTTTATAAGGAGCCAACAGATCTGACGTGATGTGCATATTTTGCTTCTATAAGTATTTTACTTGAGTAAGGGGTGGGTAAGTTTAAGCGTAGAAAATTAATTCGTTTGAGGGTCAATTCTCGAAACGGTCATTTTTTGAATACACTTGTGCGAACATAAGCATTTTTCAAAAATAAACATTAAATGTCTGTTTTGAGCTATGGGCTTTTGTATAAAAACGAATGCCAGAATTTTTGAAATTTCGTTTTTTGTTTGTCCAAAAAAAAGTTTATACGCCTACATTCGAAACGCATAATAAAACTCTTCGACATTACTTAATCATTTCAAATCTGCGAATAAACAAGCTCAGATAAAATATCAGATTCTGCTATAGACTTAAAAAAGTTCATTAATTTTGCAATTATATTTTGTATGATTACGAATAACGTAGATGGTATGCGTTTATATATGTCACATATGGCATTGGGAATATCAATATATTCTTTTGAAAATGCAAAAAATAAATACATCAATAAAATTGACAAAAGATGAATAACGTTGTTACGTAGGAAACGTGCCTGCCCGATAATTACGTGTTTAAGGACGGTTTACAAGAGTGAGCGAATCCGCATCTAAAACATCGTCAATCAAAATAAACGACTTAGGGCACTCTATTTCTAAACAAGGAAATGTTTATTTAAACTATAGAATGGTGCTGAAAAAAAGCAAAAAATAAATATAATTTTTCAACACAGATAAAGATTTTTTTCAAAAATAAATAAAATTTTTGAATATCTGTTTAAGAAACGTTTTCCCTCAAAGTTTCAAAATTGAAGTTTCAAAAGTCTTTCCTGCTTCGAAACAAAAAAAAAACATAAAGTCCAATAAAAAATTCATAAAAATTAAAATATTAAAAATATTTTTTGTAGAAAATTTAAAACAAAAAAATTCCTGGAATAAAGAAGAGAATAAACGGTGACCCGACAATTGCGGACGACATTTGCGGAAGAAATAATTTTCAATTTAAAAAATAATAATTCTTTTTTTGATATAAAAAAGAGTTGTCAAACGTCAAACAAAAAAAATCGCGAGTTAGGCTGCTATTATCCTTCTTACCCAAAACCGAATTGTACACGTTTTTCGGGGTCGCTATACGCCACCCCCAGTGAAAATGCACAAAAATAACAAAATCAGTAAAAACATTATAAAATTCGAAATTCCCGTCTCAAAAAACCTTAAAAAACAACCGAAATTTTTTTTCGTGCCCTGCTAAACCACAAGAACCGAAATAACATTTCATTGATTTAAAAAATTGGAAATTTTTAAAAATTATTTCGTCCGCAAATGTCGTCCGCAAATGTTCGTCCGCAAATGTCGGTGTGCCGAATAAACATATGTACTCAGGGGTGTGGACATTTTCGATTTTCGGTGTTTTTTCCTTTCGATTTTCGAAATCACGAGGGTCTTTCGATTCTCGATTTTCGGAAAATCGGCCATTTTCCGAAAATTTCCGAAAATTTTCAAATTTTTGGTGAAAATTTTAGCCAACTTCAACTTCATTATGATGTGATTTTTTGAGAAAATATAAGCAAAATTTCAATTTTTCCGCTCGCGCGGCTATCGCCGCGCTCGCAAGAATCATTATTTTGACTTAATTTTTTGCAGTTTTAGTCGCATTTATTTCCCTTTTTTCAATCAGTTAAAAAGTTTGATGACGGTATAAGAAATTCGTTTTTACGAATCATAACTATTCAAATAACTCGTGAATAAAAAGTGATTCAATGATTCACAAACTGCAAAAAATAATTCACAATTCAAATCCAATGAACTCGCTGAATTCATTTGAATTATTTCTGAGTTTCTCGGATTCATTTCACTCTTGCTTGAAGTCACGATTAAAGGAATTATTCAATTAATGGAAATAAATACATATACTAAAGACATACATGTGTAAAAAAATTATAAAATTTGTCTTAGAATTTTGAGAAAAATTATAAATTTTGAAAAAAAAAATTTTGTTGAAATTTTCGATTTTCGGCAAAAAGTTCTTTCGATTTTCGGAAATCATTTTTTGAAATTTTCGATTTTCGATTTTTTCGAAATTCAAAGGTCCTTTCGATTTTCGAAATCTCAAATTTATTTTCGACACACCCCTGATATGTACATCATATGATTAATTTACATTAATTTGAGCCTCTATTAATTAAACATATTTGTATTATGCACAAAATCTCACATTCCGAACTTATTAAATAATCGAGAACGAGGCCGACAAAATTGTCCGATGATGATTCGTAATACCTAAAGTTGAATAAAATTTGTGCATAATAAACGCGTACATGACGATACAGTACACTGTTTACAGCTTAACATTAGGTGTCGATACAAATATTCATATATGTAAAATCAGTGCACTTCAAAGTGAAAAAAAAACTTATTTGTTACAAAAGTATACACAGTTAAATTTTTGCTCAAATTGAACAAAAAGAGCTCACTCATAGCGTGTTTTTCACTGAAAGATTCTTTGCAAAACCCACATTTTTTTATTTTAATTCAAATTTTCTGTCATATTTTCAAATTTTTCAAAACTTTTGCCACGATTTTTGAAATTTATTTTATAGCATTTTTTTCTTGTTTGTTAAAATGACTCAAAATTAAACATTGATTATAAAACGTTGGATCCTGCAAGGAACTTTCAATGAAAAACAAGGCAGTAATCTTTTTTTGCTCACTTTGTTTTTTTAACATTTTCTATTTCTAAATATTTTTTTTTGTAATTCCACAAAATTATATAAAATTCAAAAACTAATGGCAGACCATCCGAGATGCGTATCGCATTTACTACATACGCAAGCCGTCCATTGCGTGCCGGGAAACCAAGTATTTTGGGAGTAGGACCGGCTCGACAGCTTTAGCTCCGCAGCTTCAGCCGTAATTACGTGAAACGTTTCGGCTAAAAAGTTTAGCTTGGTATCATTCTTGGGCAACTCGTCAACAGACAACTCGTCTTCGGACAACCTATCTCCGAACAACTCGTCAAAAAATTTACTTTCCGACAACTCGTCCGCGGACAACTCGTCTCCAGACAACTCATCTTCAGACATCTCATCCCCGGACAACTCATCCCCAAAAAACGACAACTCATCCTCAGACAACTCATCTCCGGACAACTCGTCCTCAAAATGATATCAATGAGAATTTTTATGCGTTTTAATTTTTTTTAAGTTATCACTTCGTAAACTTTAAAACGTGTAAAATGTATTTATTTATAAAAAGTGGATATTACTTCTGTAAATTATGTAAATGTAACTAACAAAAGTTGAATTAAGAAAATTTCAAATTAAAGAATATAAATTTCACAAATAAAAAACAGATTTTGTGGCACAAAACAAAAAATTTCGTTCAAATAAAATGTGTTTTACATACATACATATCTATGTACATATGCATTACTTGTCTATTCAAAATTCTCTGATTGTAATAAAAGTGTTAAGAATGACGTTTTAAAGTTTACGAAGTGATAACTTAAAAAAATTAAAACGCATAAAAATTCCCATTGATATCATTTTGGGGACGGGTTGTCCGGAGATGAGTTGTCTGAGGATGAGTTGTCGTTTTTTGGGGATGAGCTGTCCCGGGATGAGATGTCTGAAGATGAGTTGTCTGGAGACGAGTTGTCCGCGGACGAGTTGTCGGAAAATAAATTTTTTGACGAGTTGTCCGAAGACGAGTTGTCTGTTGACGAGTTGTCGAGTCACCCATTCTTGATAGCTATATATAAAAATTCTTACGAACAGGATTTTTGAAAACTTGAACCAAGGCGTTATGACCCAATATTGACATATTGTAACCATACAAAGCAGCATTGCTCTTCACGTTTTTCAATAACGGTGCTGAAGTTATTGTGTTACCGCAAGACCTGCATAGCAGATTGCTAAGAGCTAAATAATTTTATTATTAATTTAGTTGTAAATTAAAAAAACTATAGAATCAGTTTTTGGGGACGTCAATGTTGCAACAATCCCCAAATTTGATCACTGAATGATGATGGACTTCGATAAACCCTGCTTGAAACCTCACCCCCTCCCGGTTATTGAAAATTAAGGCGAGGTTTTAAACTCTAATTTTCAACTATAAAATACAATAAATAACGGGTTACGATATTGTTTAAGATCCTGATTGAAGTTCTTTAAAAAAAATTATGATATTATTATTTTGTATTATTTGTAAATATTTTTCAAATATAAATCATTTATTTCAAATCTTTTTGGGTTAAAATAATATGTTTAGATTGCATAATTTTTTTGAGTTCTCGAATGAGTAGTATGTTTTGTCATAAATTTGTAATAATATTACCTGTTCTAAAAATTATTAAAAGTAATATTGGCAAAAAAATTGCCTTCCGTCGTGAAAACATTCCATCACAATTTACGAATATACTTTTTTAAATAAACAAATAAAAATCTTGAAGAATGTATTATATGTATTGAAATAATAACAAAATAATTTTTATTAGAAAAACAACTTTATTACTTCCATCAAACAATGTCGAAAAAGCCTAATTTTAGTAATTATTTTTAAAAAACAAAATATGAAAATTCAGAAAGAACGTTTGAAGACGAATTTCAAACATATCCGCTAGTACTACCATCTTTCACAACAGCCACAGTATAACCGTATATGCAAATACAATATAGATGATGAAGACTAAGCCAAATAAAAAAATGAATTATACCATTGAATTCAGCATAAAAAATGCTACAAAAAAAGTATTTGCAAAAAGTTTCCATCCCGTTTTTACTAAAGCAATGAAAGGAAATCTAACACGATTATGCAAAATTTTGGTCCCTCAAAATTCTGAAAATAAAATACATATATCAACTTTTTTCGACTTTTGTATTAATCTTGACTTTTTGTATTAATTTAACTGGCGGACCTGGCTGATGTGAGACGGGAATATGTGTACACAACCAGCAAAAGTTTTATCAAGATTTTTGTAATCTCGGGCATCTACATCAGAGAAAACTACATTCAGCTGTCGTTTTTTATGAAACGGTATACATATGCACAACATACATATGTTGTGCGTATGTGATCGGTTTATTACATATGTATGTAATAATAATTGTAAACTAGAAATGTTGTTTTCGTGTTGTTATTTTTAATTTATTATTCGTTAAGTTTAAAAACATTTCTTTAAAATTTTGTTTCGATCTAACTTCTATTTTATATTTTTCATGACAATTAAAGCATCTGCGTACATGTGTATGCGTACAAAAAATTGGATTTAAAATAAATTTGCAAAATTGCGCAAAATTTTAATAACACATAATCATATTCCATTTCAGTATCTATCCCCCGACCATTTCTTTCTGCTTTTCTTTTTCGCCAACGCGGAAACTTTGATCCACACAGAAGCCAGCCGACGATTTTTTTTCCTACTTCTGCTCAGCCTAAATCAGCGCAGAAATTCCCCCGGTAATACAAAAAAAAGCGCAGAAACTGCGCATTTATTGGGGCATAAAAGAAGACATAAATTCCTTTTTTATCTGTGACTGTTGCGTGCTTTTGCTGTGGGGCTGGCAGAAAATTGCGAAAAATGAATGGAAAGTCACTTTTTCTTCTTCTTCTTCACTTTTTGCTAAGCGAGAAAGCAGGAAAGGTATATTATGGAAAGTCATTCGTGAATAAAAAGAATATTTTTCACTACTGACAATGAGTCTTTTATTAGCTTTAAATAGGTTAGACCAACTTTCCAATTTTGCTTTTACGTGTTCAAATTTTTTTGTAAATTAAAGTCAAATACCATATAACTTAGATTAAAGCTCGACGAAAAAAATTTTATTTTTTTAATTTTAACAAAGTTTTTCTTGTACTTATTATAATGTAAAAATATTGCAACATTATTTGTGAGTTTTGCTTTTATATGTATTGTATTGTAGTTGTTATAATTATAGTTGCCAAAAAATTGAAAAAATGGCCACCCGGTATTATATAAAAAATTTCAGCTTTTCATAAAAATAACAAAAGCCAAAATGTACTAGAAATGGCATGTGGATTTTTGAATTTAGCTGTTAATTGCCCCGTTTCTTAGGAATAAAAAGCTTGTTTTGTACTTACAGAAAAAATAATCCGCAAATAAATAATTATTGCAAGAAAATTGGTTCCCTGTGAAAATGCCATTTCCACCAGTAAAATTTAAATAAGAATTTTTTAAATGCATACATACATATATGTTTGTTTGATTTAAATATACAATATATTTAAATTAAAAATACAAAATATTTGATTGAAAAAAAAACAATATTGTAAAAAGGTCGAAAATGAAATGTTTTTTTTCGTTTAAGATTTAATTTTTATGTGGATAAGGGTTGGTTTAGCGAGAGAAATTTTTTTATTATTCTCACAGCAATAAAATTCACCCGCCTTTACTTGCCGTTGCAATAAAATTACTCTCATAATACCAATAATTTTTCCATTAATTATTAAATTCTAAATTCCTTTCTCAACGCTTTTTATTCGCCATTCCCCTTCTCTTCACCTTATCGGTGAGTTTTTTAGTTTCGCTCAAAAATATGCAAATAAGTGGTATTTTGACGAACACGAATCTTTTTTTGTTGTTTATTGTTCGAATCATTTATGTATTTAACCTGGAAAAACATCAATTCACCGTCCTTTTAACTTTGGAATTTGGCTTTAATCTTCAGCGCAGTCCGTTATTTACTATTCTTTTGCCTGGTATTAGATGGGTGAGAAAGGAAAACGGAAAATTGCTGTAGGAGAACTGTGCTAGGGGTACAGGTACGTTGACAACCGCTGAATGAAGAGAGCAAGAGAGAGAGAGAGAGAGAGTATGAGAAAGAGATGAGAATATAGTGGGAAAAGGAGATCGGATCGGTTGTTCATTAATCAGTAAAAAAGGGAAAAATTTAGCGCCGCTGTCATCACTGAATCAATGCGTATGTAAATAAATAAATGAACAAAAATACACACACACAAAGAGAGGGAGGGGGAGGGGTGGCTCGAAATGAGAAGAAATTGACCTCACGATTGTTTTTACCTTTGCTTCCCTAAAATGTATTCAATTTCACATTTTTTTGTACAATAACTTAGTGGACAACTGTATATACACAATCTTATCCTTTGTATTTTACCAGGAATTGTATTTTTTGTGGATATTGCTTTTCAGGGATTTACAAAGATAGGATTTGTGCCCTCAATTCGATTCTACTGTAGTTTGTATATTTTACTGAATTTTATATTTGTATTTTTTTTCAGCAGCATTAATTTCATAGCTATTGTCAAATTAGTCAAGAAATTGACAGAAAGTTTTATTAAAATTATATTTAAAAAATCATGCAAAATTCTTATTGATAATAACAAGTTTTCCGGTAACTTTTTTGTTTGCAAGAATGAGATTATGTGTACATGTGTATAAATATACAGATTGATATACAATGAAATATGAGACAATAATGTTTTTTATAATTTTTAATTTCAATATTTTTCTTAGTGTTACATGAATACATATGAAACAATTGAGATTTGTTCTCGAATAATGAAAAAGAGAAAGGTATATATATGTAATTATACCATGATGTAATTATACCATGTACACGAAATTAACGACTAATTGTGAGATTAAAAGATTTCAGCATAAAAATTATTATTTCACAGAAATTCATTAATTGTGATTTTATTAATTCTCTTTTATCACAAATTACCTTAGGGCTTCCTAATAACCTGACTTTACCAATGCTTAATTTTAGCTAGCTCTAATTTGAGATGAAGATTGTTGAAAAAATACGTTGTTTTCGCGATTTTGTTGTTTGTGTTGTTGTTGTTGGATGAGCCTCGTATTTTGATTTTCCATTAGTGTATAGGTAATGGCTTGTCGTTATTGTAGTACGCCTGTGAGGGGGGATGATACAAGTTTTTGCTTGAAAAATACACGATGTATTTCTCTGTATGTGTGTTTGTGAATTTTTCACGAAAAATGGCGCATCGCGAGATGAGACAAATCATGATGATGAGAGAGATAAATGGCGAGCGGCTTGGATTTTGACTCAGATACCTCTCGCACTGATATCACCTTAATTTTCCAACCACTTTTTTCCGTTACACCCTTTCCAATTTTTTACATTATTATAGCGTCTTCTCTACCGTTATTTGTAATTATGTACTTACTTTCTCTTTTACGTAAAACGTATTTTTCGATTTTAGGGCGTTGGATGTGAGACAATAATGAATAATGAAGCGACGAAAGGCATTGTTTTCAACTTCGGACTTTAACTACAAAATTTGCTTTATATTACTGTATGCCATAACTACCATATTATTATTCAGCTCAGGTTTGTTTTTGTACTATTTATATTTTTGATAATACAAAGTATATCAAATTTATTGAGATCGAAATTTTTTAATATTTTAATATTATTAAAATAAAAAATTTAGAAGTAAATTGTGAAAAATTATGTCGCGAAAACATTTGTCAAAATGGCGGAGTTTGCATCGAAGATAAGTCAGAGTCATTTCACTGTGAGTGTTCCGAAAGGTTTAGCGGGCCACTCTGCGAGTACAAAATATCTACGGTACCGTGCCGAAAAAAATGTCTGAATGGGGGCGTTTGCGCGAAAGACAAAGTCACCACCGGTGAAATCTGCCGGTGTAAAGAAGGTGGGATTTTTGTTGATCATAAATTTTTCTTCTGTTTAAACCAAAAAACAATGTTATCAATTACATCAAATTTAGGATACCGTGGAAAATATTGTAATGAAATTGATTGCGAATTCAAGTCTTGTCCAGACGAAAAAATGTTTGTTTTTATTAAATAGAAACATTTATTATTGTACGTTTTTGCATGTTTATTGTATATTACGTAAAAAATTTATTGTATGCTTAAAATTTAACTTTACATATTTTACATTCAAGTTTTTCTAGATGTTTATTTGACGTCGAAATGGAGCAATTTGCGTGTGAAAAAGATTTGTGCACTTTGGATAGACCTTGTTCCTTCAATGCCACATGCCGTCCAGCAAAGGTTCTAATAATAGTAAATAATAATAATTTCACAACGGTTTTTTCAACTTTTTTCAAGATTTCTATTTTAAAAATATTTTTATTTTTGACTTACAAAATATTTTATTTTGATATTTTATTAAAAAATTAAAAATTTAGTTTGCAAATCAATGTTTTTAGAACGATTATTTTTGTGAATGTCCGCCAGGTTTGAGGGGTAAAAATTGTGAGCAAGATGTGAACGAATGTTTGAAAGAAAATCTTTGTCAAAACGGTGGAACCTGTGTCAATTTGCATGCAAATTTTCGTTGTAACTGCCCGACGGGATTTACAGGTTAATTTAATTTTTAATTTTATCACATATTCCTTTATGAATTACTGTTTAATTTTTTGGATTTTATTTAATGCAAATGCAAATATATGTATAAAGTCACGCCCCCTTCCATCCCAAACACCTATCACTTCATCAATGAACAATTTAAACAAGAATTAAAAAATTCTCTTTTTTCCGCTGTCAATTATGTTTATTTTACTAATCAATAATACATGTGCACTCCACGTTCACTTAGTGAAAAAAGTGTTGATAGAAAGTCCCGTGGCGAAATCAAATTTTATTAAAACATAAC
>SAUE01000207.1:60464-97640 GCA_009724625.1 Deladenus siricidicola
CATTAAATTTTTTACCAAATGTTACAAAAATCAACGTACAAGTGTAATTTTACATGCTGACTTCAAATTTTTAAACTGTACTTATACTTTTGAACAGGAGTGTATGTATATAAGTTATACATATATAAGTCAATAAAAAACATTTTTGCACATTATAATATGTATTTAACGACTAAACGCAAAGTAATGCCAAAGTATTTGTAAATAGGTAACCGATGCGAAACAGATGTCGATGAATGTGCTCTAACCAAGAATGTTTGTGCTAATAACGGCACATGCATCGATCGTATCAACGCGTTCGAATGTGACTGTAGCGAAACTGGCTATAAAGGTCCACAGTGTTTGGATGATGTGGATGAATGTGCAGAAAAAGAAGAAGAAGAAACAACACGGACGAATAATTCCCACGACCAAAAAATGAGAACCGCGGCGTACTCAAAGTGCTTGCATGGAACATGTACTAATTTGCCAGGGACTTACCGGTGCGACTGTGAACCGGGTATTTTTGGCATCGTTTTCAATAAACTTTATCAGACATACATAATTATTTTAGGTTATATCGGAGAGCGATGTAGTATGGCAAATCCATGCATGCCCGAGCCGCGTACCAACCGTACCTTACACGGTTGCACACATGGTAAATGCGTTCGTCCGATAGTCGTTCATCAGCCGAGCGGCCGTGAAGTGACCCAGCACGACTGTGAGTGCCACTTCGGCTACACCGGTCCACAGTGCACATTCCTCGTAATTTGTTTAATAAAAATTCAAGAATTCAATTATCAATCATAGTGTAGTGTTAAAAATTTCGGATTTAACTTTATATGTGTAACTTAAAAATCATTTTTATTCTTTCAGGTACAAGCGAAAAAGCCTTTAGCAATCGGCTTCATTCTAGGCCCATTGGCGGTGCTTTTGGTGGTTCTGTGTGTATTTGGCACGATGCTTTTCTTTGTTGTGGTTCGTAAAAAGCGTGCCACTCAAGGCACGTATTCGCCATCCACGCAAGAAATGACTGGAGCCATAAGACCACCCTACCATCATCAACAAAGTGCCCACTCGACGCAAAAAAAGCTGGGTACAAATATTAGCGCTCACCTTAACAATAACCGTTTCTAGTCGATATATATGTATAATATGTACACATTTTTACATATTACTACTGTCTCACTAGTATGTACAAAAGTGTATAACATCCAAATCTGCCAAAATCTCTTATAAATTATTTGCACTTGCTCATTTTTCTAATTTTCATATTTAATGTTTATAGTTGGATTTGTACATACAAATTTTATTTTCACGTTAATAATAGAAAATATTCCTATTCCTCAAAGGAACCTTTAAACCAGTCCTCATTTTTATGCATTTTTAAAATATGAATATATTGTGCAATCCAACTGTATGCTTCAAGCATTTATTAACTTCGTATTTATAACGGGTAACTTTGTGCTATACTGCGTATCAAAAAATTATGAAAACAATTTATGAACAATTTTTTTTAATTATGACTTCAGTCATGTTGCGAAAAATTTTCCAAATTTTTATTATTCATTTATATTATTCAGTTCTCCAAAAAATCTGGCACCATATTAACACCACTGCAACCTTTTCGATACGCAGTGTATCAATCAATATTGAGATGTTTCAATAAATTTACGAATATGGATGGAATTTTACAACAAAATAATCAAAACATCGAAAGACATCTTTTATCCAGTCAAATATCCTTTCAGACAAATATGTATATTTCAGCTGATAATTTAAAATGTTCTAATTTTGAAAATACATACATTTGACCAAAAATAACCGGCCAAAAATCCACTTTTTCTGCGCAACGATTTTCCATAGACAGCAAAGAGTAAAAAATTCAAGCAAGCTTCATGAACACTGCTCAAAAACGCAATTTTCATTGTTTTCATTCTTGACCAACCGTCCTTGTAGAGCTAATTCAATATCAGATGATTCTAAATGATACATCATCGAAAACTGATTTTCGGCAAAAAAAATTCAGAGCCTAGGCGGAGGGGATCCATAGCATCACGTTCAAAATTACGGTATTTTACCCCCTAAAAAACCAATAAAACGCCATGATCCTGGAGGAAACAGATTTTTAAATGGCTATAACTCGGTTAGTTTTGGTTTTTATGACTCTTACAAATTTTCAAAATAAGACAAAAAACACATTTCCGAAAAGTAAAAATTATTTTCAAAGCAAAAATGATCGCAAAGTGCATTGCGTGATAAATTTAAAAATTATGTACACAAAATCGCGCAAACGGCGAAAACAGTTTAAAAAAAAACTCTGAGCACTGAAAACATAGTATTTCGGGAAGTGAAAAAATAAGCGAAATAATTTCGTAAAACTTGTAAAATTACGAAACAAAAAATGAAGTCACTTCGCAGTATTTTTAATGTGTATTTTATTACGAAGCAATTTTTCCGGCTATTTTACCGAACCAAAACAAATGCATTCAAGTATAAATTGCAAGAGTTCATAAATAAGGTTGTAAAAAAATAAAAATCTAAAAGGGGTTACTTACAATGCGTGTGTTGATATATGACTTAGCATGATCTAATTTTCCGAAAAACTTATAATTTTAATTAGTAAAAATGTAAGCATCGAATATTAAGCTGGCACATTCAAATTACAAGACATTAATAAAAATCAATAAAATGGTAAAACAATGAAATAAAGTAAAAACACCACTTAACAGTGACAAAGTATCAAAATCACGTTTGGCTAGCACAAAAAATCTACAGGTTTCTCTCTCAAAAATATGCTGAAATTTTTCAATCATCCCCATTCGCTATCCCACGCCTGTGTTAGTGAAAAAGTTAGTGAGTTTTTCCCATACAAATAGTAATTAAAAAATAAAAATCTTAAAGCCGAAAATATCACGGATGTGTTGGTATTAATGTCAAAAATATTTTCAATTATTTAATGCCAAGCCAAAACTCCCATTTTTGAGTACATTGCCCTGTATTAAATATATCACAAATCAATCAGTTAAATGCAAGCTCCAAACAAATATGGCATAGTAAACGTACAAAATCAGCTAACATTTATACACTAAACTAATTGCATCTATATTGTCAGACAAATCTTGTTTTTAATTAAATTTCTTATTGATATTTTGAAAACTTACCAAAACAATCAAAAATCAAAAATAGATTAGTATTATCGAATCTTCAATATTAAAGATATTATCGGCGAGTATAAAATCACGTACGTATTAGTTTGTTTGGCTTCGCATATTTGTTGCAAGATGACAATCAAAGACGTGTGTAAACGCCCGAGTTTATGTCGGCAATCATTTTGGAGTCAAGAGGCAGGTAGGATCTCTCCGCCGAATTCCAATAATAGACCGGATCATCTTCACATTTGGTGGGATCAAATCCGGCCTTTTGTAGTTCGTTCTTTTTCAGTTTGAAAGTACCCGTGCGATCAACGTGCTTACAAACCCTCAGGAATACGGGTACCGCATAGGCTGCTAGATTTTCGCTGAGACGACTGGCCAAATCCGTTAAAAATTTCTAAAAAATATTTTAATCTTTTGTGTCAAAATACATTTGTATTTTCGGTTTACAAAAATATACAGCTTTTCACATGAAAAATTACTAAAAATATACATGAATTGATAAGATGTGGCCCAAAAAAATCTTTATCAAAAAAAAATCATTATCGACGAAAAATAAAAGTTCTTGCTTCACAATTTTGCATCTACAACTCAAAGTACAATGTCAAAAGTTTGCAACAACTTAATACAAACTACACATGAAGACATTTATTGAAGAGAAAATGTTTACCTCTAAATCGGTGCCGTCGGCCAGCGAAACAGCAATCATTCCGGCTTTTCCCTCACATCGTGGCACCCCCACGCCGTACACGGTAGCGTCGATGATGCACAGTAGTGGTTGAACGACGCCTTCGACTTCGGTGGTAGCGCAATTCTCGCCCTTCCACCGGAATGTATCTCCACGTCGATCCTGAAAAAAATAAATTAGCTCCGAAAACACATCTTCATTTCAGATCAAGTTTAAAAATCAATTAAAAAATTTAATTTTTATATTTAAACTTAACAAACCTAGCAAAATTCAAATTCAATAGCAAAATTAGAATTTTTTATAAATATTATAAAATCAAACCTTGAAATACAGATATCCCAATTTGTCCCAATACAAAATATCGCCGCTCGAGAAAACTTGATCGCCCTTTTGCATAACATCACGGATTACTTTCTTCTTCGTATCGGCGCCGTTAACATAGCCTTCGAAACAAAGCAAGGGGTCGTCGGAACGAATCAAGCCCACCATTTCGCCTGTATCGCCCGGCTTACAGGAAACACAAAGCCCGGTTCTCGGGTTTCGAATCAACTCGTCCGTTTCTGGATCTACCTTTACAAGACGTACCGGGTAAATCGGCTTGAGACAGGGGTAGATCGGAATAAAGCCGCAAGAGCCCTCGTGGTTATCCAAATTTAGAATATTTGAATTCCCTTCTGTGCTACCTACAAAGTTCGTCAATTAAGAAACTTTTAAAAACTAAAAAACTTTTAGTTGGAAAAAAAAGATTTTTCATTTTGTTAGTGTATAAAATAATTTTGTATTTATTACTGACCGTAAAGTTCGCCGACTCTTTTCAGTCGAAAACGGCGCGCAAATTCGTGCCAAATCTCCGGCCTCAGTCCGTTACCGTACATGACACGCACACGGTGCGCATTCTCCTCAGCTATGGGCTTTTGGGCCAAAAGATATCGACAAATCTCGCCAATATATTGACTTGCCGTACAATTATGACGCACACAATCCTTCCAAAAATTGCTAGCCGAAAACTTTGTGCGAATGACAGCTGTCGAACCTTAAAGTCAACATTTAAAATAATTTACAATTTTTACAAAATATCAAAAAAATTATAATAACATCACAAAATTATGATAAAACCACACCTCGAACCACCACGTTTCCAATGCCCAGAATACCGCCAGCCGAGTGATACATAGGCAAAGTGATGTAGATTCTGTCTGATTCCGTAACACCAAAAGCATATCCACTAGCCACCCCCATCATATAATACCGATAATGACGAATTATGGCCGCCTTCGGATTTCCAGTCGTTCCACTCGTGTAAATGTAACAAAGCACGCCTAAACAAATCCTCAATATGCCATCAATTTCTTAATTATCATTGAGAAGATATCTCGTAATTGTAGCAAATTCAAACTAAAAAAAAACATTCAAACTCAAATTACTTTGAAAGTTGAGTCCCTCGACGCGTGGGGGTTCCGCCGTATCTTTCAAATGAGGGCTCAGCAATTCCGCCTCTCCACTAACCTCGCCCTCACTTCCATCCACGATAAATATGGAAATGTTATTCTTGTCCAATAAACCTTTCGAAACAACATCAATAATTTCTAAAACATCAAGTATACACCACCAAAAAAAACCTCAGCGCGAAGAATTCAAATATTCAACAATACCTAATAAGAAAATAATACATATAAAACAGCAAAAAACCTACTTGGTAAAAGTGCGTGTGAGGTAATAATGGATATGCAATTGGACACCTAAAATATATTCAATCATCCACCAACATATTCAATAAGCGAAACAAAATGCCAAAAATATTACCTTTAAAGAATGAGCCAATGTTTCCAACTTCAAATTGCTGTTAATCCACGCACTCACTACGCCCAATTTGCTCAGACCCAGCCAAGTGGCAAAAAATTCAATACCGTTCTCGAGAAATAATGCAATAACGTCGTCCTTTTTGCATTTTCGGTTCTAAATCAAAATTATATACACATTTACAATAAAAATTCTAAATAATTTCAAAAATCTAAAAAGCATTAAAAATTTGAAAAAAAATCTAAAAAAACATGAGATAAAGCTAGAGTTAAAAACCTTGAAAAAGTTGGCATATTTGTTGGCGTGTTCGTTAAATTGTCGAAAATTCAACGACCTTCCCGTCTCCACCTCCACGACACATTCCTTCTCGGGAACTTGTTTTACCATTTCGAGAAAATGTTCGTGTACCGGAACATTGAGCTTGAAGCCCCGTTTCATCTTCAGCTGAATTTTTATTAGCACGCAAATGCCTCTAAAATTAAAAAATTTTTTATCAAAACATACATTTTTATTAAAAACACTCTACTCAATATCCACCAAAGTGCTTCTAATAAATCTTAAAAATGAATCACATATAAATAACTTACTTAAAATCTCTCGGAATGGTTTTAATACAGCGCTGACCGAGATCCGAACAAACACTCCGAATAATTAAGTAGCCAACACCCAAAAGCAGCCAGTGTTGTGTCGAGAGAAAATAGCTGGAAAATGCGGTTATAAGCCCCAACTCGACCGCCCATCGTGGAATGAGCATTTTACCGCAACCTGAGGAGCCACCGCCGATTGAGTGACCTGGCTCGCAAATATTCGATTCGGTTAATTTTAGGTCGATTCTCCTGTTGACGAGGGAAGACATTTATTTACCTGGAAAAATATTTGCTAGTAATTAGAAATCTATAAATTTTTATTGGCAAAAAAATTTTATTCACGCAATAAACCAAGAACACATTTCCATAAAACTTCCCAAAACTCACGCAATATTTAAAAATAGACTAAATTTTCGTAAAAATAAATTAAATTAAAATTGTACTCCACATACTTGTTTTAAAACATAAAAATGTGTACACATTCCACCTATTGCATACATATTCCACCTTCCCGCAAAATTTGAATAAAATGTCATTATCTCATTGTACTTTTTTGTGATTGCAATGAGCGGGTTTTTTTGGATAATTGTAGTGTGCATCATTTGTAATAGAGAAAAATGGCATCCACATCAGTAATGTGTATAGAATTAGTTGATTTTAAATGTTGTTGCAACAACATTTAAAAGCAAATAATTGAAAATAAGGATGGTTCGTAAAAACAAACATCGACAGAAAACGGGAATTGTCATTCGTAAAGGTCCGTTTCAATGAATTAAGTTATCAATAAAAGCAAAAGAAGTTCAACTCCATTTACAAAAATTGTCGTTAGACGTAAATAACGACTGTTCGCAAATTCGATAAAACAAAAACAAAATCGCAAAATGCAATCCCATTATTTCGAAAAGCCTGGTTATCAGCACTACTACCCCCCACCTGCAGGTCATTACGATGGCAAACTAAGTGAAATTCCGAATTAAACACATCTTAACGTTCGCCAAACTACTAAAAATTGAAAAATTTCTAACCGACGAATAACCCTATCAAACCATAATAAATTGACCATGCCAAACGAAATTAAAAAGCAAAAAAAAATTTCCAACTGTGTTCACCAAAAATAAAGTTTGACACGTTATAAAATACAATTGATAAACAGATCAAATGATAATAATGTCAAATTATTCAAACACATTTTTGTCTAAGAACAAAAAATTGGCCAATAAAAAACTGTATTGGTCATTAGAATTGAAATAATAATAGTAGGTTAAGTCACATGAGGCAATGATAAAAATTGAAAGTCCAAAAAGTAAACCCAAGGCTTCCTAAATTTTAACGTTATCAATTTTTTCAAGCGGAAGACGTGATAAAATATCGAATTATTACAAATCGACTTTCTCGTCCAAAATTTCAGCAAAAATAAAAATTATTTATTGTTTAAACGAAAAAAAGCATTAACAACAGCCACAAAAGGGCAACAGATAAAAGTGAATTTTTCAATAATGAAGGCCTATTAATCAAAATTAACAACAAGTGTGTAAAAAATAACGATAGAAATTTACTTTTGAAACTGTTGAGAAAATTTGAAAGACAAGAAATTGACTAATTTCGACAGTTGAACTCTTTAATACAAAAAGACTAAATTTGCAAATATATATTTTTTGCTCATAAGCATTTCCATATTCGACGATAAAAAGATAAGAATAATAATATTATTCGCGATAACATTATATAAATCTGCAAAAAATAACAAAAATATCGTTGAACTTTATCAACCTCAAAGAATCATCTCTCCAAAATAAAACTTTTTAAAATTCACAAGTGATCCAATTCCACAATTCCATTTCAAATAGCATTAACAGTATTTCTTTGCCACCAAACATGTGTATTATTATTAAGACTACCAAATTAACTTCAACTCGATGCGGTATATTTTTGCCACCAACCTAAGTCACCCAAAAGAAAAATAAAATCTCATTGGCAAATCCAGGACCAAGCTAGAGACACAAAAGAAACCTAAATTGGCAGAGCCACTATGAGTCCAAACAGTGATGATTTGGGGAAGAAAAAATAGGGAAGCAAAATGGGATCACCCTGTAAACGTCAAAATTTAAAGCAATCCCGCCTGAAAAAACAAATTTTCCGTTATTTTAACTTTTGAGTGACGTTTATCGAATCTTTAATTCAGAGTATTTAATTAATAAACCAAAAAATGTAGTGCAAAACTTTCTTCTTTTTACCAAACTATTTTTTAATTCAAAACTACCTTACACATTAGTGCAAAACTTTCTCGCTCTAACACGCATGTGTAAAAATTTTTTAACCCTAAAAAATTTTCTCAGTCTTATTTCTAAAGTTATTTTTAATAAAAAAAATAAAATATCTAATTGTAATACCCAGAACACATTGCAAAAAACCGGAAATATTAAGCAAACATACAATTCCACTTGGCAATACTTTGATTAAATTCGTTTCAGATTCCTATTATTATTATTTGAGCTACCATATTTACCCAAAAATCAAATGAAAAGACTTTCAGTACGATCAATTATTATGAATAGAATTCAGAAATACAGACATACGTAGAGAAGGTCAGTAAATTCTTTCGTAGAACAAAATGTACGCCTCGACGCCGAGCACACGCGACTCCAGGACCGCGTGCACCGACGAGTCGCTAATGCAGTACCATTTCGAATTTTCCGCTATCGATTTCAATGCCTCGCGCGCAGGCAAGTTCTCTACGGCCGTTCCATTACAATTTTTGTGCTAAAAAACGTGATTAATCCACGGTAATAAACCAAAATCGTCAAAAAAATGCTTTTTGAATTTTTCTTGAGAAGTGGGATTGAAGAAAACATAGTAATAAAGAAGGAACCGCTTAAAAATGGAAATAAAGAAAGAACCGCTCAAAATTTCACGCAAACCAATTTTTTTGAAAGTTACTGAAAAAAGTTAACAAAATATCTAAAATTTGTCTTAAAAAAGCAAAAAGTAACTTACATTTTGTGCGATACCATTCGTCTCGTCCGCAACGTTTTCGACGTTGTTTCCATTCAGAGAAATTCCTTGACACTTCTTCGCGATGACGTCGGACAAAGAATCCGGCTCAAACGCCAGCGACTTGTGGAATAAATTCTGCAAAACCGACTCCATTTGGGGACGAGCGCGAACGTAGGCGATGTAGTGGCCACCTCCCAAATCGCCGGAGTGCGATACGATTCCATACAAACTGTATAAAACCTCGGTTTGTTTTGGCTCGATGCACTAAAGTGTATTTTACTTAGTAATTATACAGTAAAAAACATTTCAATTCAAATTTTACTAATACATAGAATCGCCAAAAGAAATATATTCAACGAAAAATGTAGCAAACCTTAGCAGATTTCCGACAAAATGGTGCCAAGTCCAAAGTCAATCCGAATTCAACAAAGCCTCGAAACTTCTTTGTCGACATTCTTCCATGAAGATAAATCTAAATTCCATGAAATCAATCCCTTTTTAATATTCGACGCACACATAAATCAATTTTTATTTACCTGCTCGAAACGTTTCAAATGAAGAGTTAGCACAAGAGGTGGCTTTGAGACGAGATAGCGCTTTGACGCATCCACAACAGCTTTCACCTTACTTCCATTAACGCTCTACAAATATATTTCAAAGTTTTTGCGATTTTTTTAAATATAGCAATCTTAAAAATAACTAAAATACCTTCTTCTTCGGACAACATTTCTCGCATTCGTACGCGTTCGACGCCGATAAAATCTCAGGCATTGTGAAGAGTCGTAACGCGTTTATTACCGACAAGCTCGTCGATTCCAGTTCAGTAGTGTTCAGTTGAGCGAGCTCAATAATGTCGTCATCGTCGGCCAGTCGCGATACACAGCGCAAAATGTCCTTTTTGTCGGAATTCTCTAAAATAATAAAATGAAAAAAAATTCATACCTGTAGCCAGCGGCAAGACAGGGAGCTAGGGGAGTAGCTACTCCCGAATAAATTTTGTAATAGTTTTTTTGGATATATCGAATTTTTTAAGATTTTTAGTGTCAAAAAGAGTTCGTTGAAAGCGTTCCCAAAACTTTGAACCCCGATCTTTGTATTTTTTTGGCTCTTATCCCCCCATGGAAAATTTCTGGAACTGTCACTGTCTGAAAAAAAGTGTAAAAAATTTCCAAACATTTTTCTTCGCTTTTTCACACTAAATTTTAATAAAATTCAATGTCACAAAAAATTAATATTTTTAAAAATTTAGAATAAGTAAAAGAAGCAAACCGAAAAAAATAGATGAAAAAATTATTCAAAAAATACATTTTCGATCATCACACACGTTTAGAGGCTTTAGAGGCATTCAAAACAAAATCTGAAACTTTATTAAACAAACCGTCATCGGAAGAGACTTCGCCTTCCTCGTTCACCGGTTCCGTGTTCTCATTTTCAGAATTTAGCGAATTTGGCGAGACTGGCGGCGACATATCGCTAGTGCCGTTTTCCACAGAATTCGGAGTATCCGTCGGTTTGAGAACATCATCCGGCGTGCACGAACTCTCCTTTCTGCTTCGCAACTTTCTGTTCAACTTTTTCTGCTAAAAGTTGAAGTTTTATTTTAAATTGGCACAAAAATAATCGAAATTTGAAATGAATGAATTTTATTCGAATTTTTCTATTCAAAACTCTAAAAAATTCAAAATAACTACATTATTATTAAAAAATACAAACCTTTTTCTTGCTTTTTACGTCTTTTTTCTTCTGATGCTTGCTCATCTTTGCTGTTTGCTTCTCTTCCAATTCATCGGCTTGCGAATTATTCTGTTTATCTTTGCCTTTTTTGAGGACAGGCTCGGGAAGTCTTAGCGATTCGTTCTTCGGCCGTTGCAAAGACAAAGATAAGTCAAGAAATGGCTCGTAGCGTATCGAAATAAATCCACAATTCTGACACTTTATGCTTTGTTGAAGAACGCCGCCAAATACAGCATCCAAAATGGGCCGTGCCATGCCTTCGATGTATGCTAAAAAAATAATTTAAAAAAATCCAATTTTCAAAACGAAACATGTCTGAACACTAAAAATACAGGGTGGCCCAAATTGGCTGCCAAATTTTTTTTGCCATAACTTTTTTATTTTTCAAGCAAATTTCATAATTCTTTTTTTGTTCGATTCCCAAGACTCTGAGAATTTGTTTGATATCACACTTTGTGCAAAAATGTTCAAAATTAGCTCTGTAGTGATCGTTAAAAAATTTGTCCATTTTTCAAAAATGGATTATTCTGTAGAATAAAAGTGTTGGTGTGTCGTCTGGTATGGAATGTCTGGTTCGGCTACAATTGTTCAAAGTAAGCATCGTAACAAGTTTGGACTTCACGCTCGTACTTAAAAAAATAATTTTAATACCTTTATAGCGTAAAATAAGCTCTTCGTCCACCACTTTTGCATCCACCACATTCCCTTCAGAATTGGTGATGTGTTTTGCGAACGCTTTCTTAAACCTATCGATTTCCTCCTGACGAAGTCCATCGAGAAAATAGCGCAAAAGTTCGTGAGCGTCTTGTTGTGCAAATCCGCGAAAACGCGGCGCTCTAAATTATTTAGAAATCATCAATCTTGCTTAAGCAAAAAAAAACAAACATTACATAGAATATTTCATTTTTTGGCTTTATTAAATTCAGAACTATCCGATTATATCATACCAAGGCAAGGGGAGTTATCACCCCTCCATCCCGCAAGACGTTTCACGCTTGACAACAAAACAGCAAAATCGCAAAAAATATAATTTTCATATGCAAAAAAAGCTCGTTGAGGGCGTTTCAAAACATGTTCAGTTTTGTCCCCCGACATACGTACATATATGTATGATCGTTTGAAATTTTAACCATCGCGCAAAAAAATTTCATGCTTACTCGCCCAAGTATGAATTATATAATAAATTAATAATCAATTACATATAAATAAAAGAACATACTTTCGACAAATCTGGCTAAAAAGAGCATTTGGACTAGGAGCTCGGTTGTTATAAAAGTCCTTCAGAAACGCCTTGAAGACGCTGACCAGTGGTAGAGGAGATTCAGGAAGAAAAATTCGAACCATAGGCACGTCGACTGATTTTTCACCAATTTTTGTAGAATATTGGTGCAAATTTTCGACGTATTCCATGCGTGAAAGATAATCCAAGTAAAGTGACAGTGAATTAGTATTCATTAGGCATTGCATAACAGAATTGAAAAAGCATGTATTACCCAAATTGGGTAAGCCCTAAACAATTAACATAAAATTCCAAAAATATAAATATAAAATTTCCAACAATATATACAAATATACATAGGAAAGAAAATGCTTTACCTTTGGTGTAATACTCATTGCAGCAAAGATGTTACTTGGTCTTCTACGTATTTGGCTCGCTCTACTAAAAAGTAAAAATATTATTTATTTAAACCAAATTTATTAAATTACCAACTCTAAATGAGTTCGAAAATTTTAAATTAGATGGAGAAAAATCTTCGGAAATTATTGAAAATGAATAAATTCAATTGGAATTTCTAAATACTCCATGAATTGATACGATTGCCACCGTATATCCAATTAAAAATGAAAGCGATCCGTAAAATCAAAAATATATATTAAAAATTTCGCTGGCTCCAGCGCTTTCTGCGATAAAAAATGCGCGAAAAGTCAGCTTAATCAAATTAACTTTGTAAACACCGAGTAAACTACACTTTGTGATTATTATCGCGGCATTTTCCACTTGGCAATTGAGTTTTCGTTTTTCGTCTTACGCTGCTTACGAAACGTTCAAAGAGAATATTAAGATTGCACATACAATGCCTTATGTAGTTTAATATGTATGCTTCTTCTCACCTTACACATCATTTCAATTCGCCTAATCAATTTTTCAAACGGCAAAAATAGTTTGTGTGGCACCAAAAGTGAACCATTCCACTCAAAACTTCAAAAAAATGAATATATTGCTGCCGTAAATTATACTTAAAAACTCTGAGTCGCAAAGTTTTTCAGCCTAACCCGCGAACATAAGCTGCACCCACCCCAACTGACAACTCATGTTTCTTTCTTACTATCTCCAGATACACCATTGGGACAACTTTTTGGTATTTCCTGTGAAAATTAATACGGAATTCGTGATGGGTACACGAATTTATACCAGAAAACGTCAAAAAAGTTTTGAAATTACGCAGAAAAATGTATGGCTAACTGATTTTTTGTGGCATAATGAAACGATTTTTTACAAATTAAAATCTTAAGGGAAAATAAATTGCAAAATTTTAATTTCAAAGAATAGCTTGGGAATTTTACCTTGTGCTAATGACTTTACTTATTTTACTATTGTTGTTGTTTTTTTTCTCGCGTCCGTTCTTACGGCGTAATAAATTTATTTATTTATTTGTTCTTCCACCTCAATTCTAAGTTATTCTGGTGTCTCTGTGGTGAATAACTCTAAAAATACAAATATCAAGCAAAAATGGACATATTTTTTCAAATTTGAAAAAATTTCTCTGAAGAGAATGTTTCCAAAAGATCGAAGTAAAAAGAAATCAATTTTTTACCTTCAAAGGCGAATTGACAGATTTTTACCGAATGTTTTCGTTTCATTGAAATTGTATCTTTATGATATAAAAAATATAAATATTTATTAAAAAAATATTGTTTTCTATATTTTACAAAATAATCAAAAAAGTTTTTGTTACTTTGAGTAAAACTAACCAATTGTAGATCAACTAGATCAAAATGATGTCTCCTAGCAGTGAGTCGCCGTCTGTTTCAGCGGCAATTGGACCATTTGAGGTAATTTTTTAGGCTTTTTTATTTAGTTTATTTGTTGTTGTTTAGAATAAATCATTTAACAAGAAAAGCAGAATTTCGGCTCACAGTCACGTCAAAGGACTTGGCTTGAATCCCGAGACCGGTGAAGCGTTAGAACAGGTAATATTTTCCTGCCAATAATGAAATTTTTGTTTTATTTTTAGCATTTACCTATACTATGTTGCATTTATCTATATTTATTTGCCTGTTTTTATATAGAAATTTTTTATATGTTGTTTAAGGCATGCGGATTTATTGGGCAACGCAATGCACGCGAGGCTTGTGGTATTATCGTCGATCTAGTAAAGCAGAAGAAAATGTCTGGGCGCGCCGTTTTGTTGGCTGGGGCACCGGGAACCGGAAAGGTTCTTTATTTAAAAAAACTGGATTTTTTCCAGATTAAATGTTAAACTTTGTCTGAAATCATTATATATTCTGTATTTACAGACAGCAATCGCCTTGGCAATGGCTCAAGAACTTGGTGATAAGGTGCCATTTTGTCCAATGGTCGGTTCAGAAGTATTTTCTAGCGAAGTCAAAAAGACGGAAGTCTTAATGGAGAATTTTCGCAAAGCGATTGGTAAGACAACCCGGGTTGGGCGGAAGTAAAAATTTTCAATTCGGAATTCCGAGGTTCAAAAATGGTCTTGTGGGAAAATTGGAGATGTAAAAACAATATGTAATTTCTCGAAATTGTTATGGCTAAATTTCTTATAAAAACTTCCAAAAAATTTTGACTAGGAACAGCAAAAAATTCGAAATTTTGAAGCTTAAATTGGCCAGAATCTCGCTCAACCCAGAAGACTACTATTGCACAAAAAAAGTTATACACATATTTTTATTAGGCGTTCGAATAAAGGAGAGGAAAGAGGTTTTTGAGGGTGAGGTGACGGATATTACGCCGGTGGAAATCGACAATCCGGTTGGAGGCTACGGAAAGGCGATTTTACACGTTCTCATCTCGCTGAAGACGACGAAAGGCGCCAAAGAATTGAAATTGGATCCGAGTATTTACGATTCACTCGTCAAACAGAAAGTCAACGTTGGCGATATCATATACATTGAGGCGGGCTCCGGATCAGTAAAGGCAAGATTTTGGTTGAAAATTTTCTATAATGGCTGTCATTTGATCATTTTTGTGGTACATATTGTATATTGTCATTACGGGACTTTTTTGGTTTGTTTTTGAAGATGTAAAAATATTGAATTTTTTAAAGAGATTTGTTTGATTTTTTGTAATAAATGAAAAGTATTAATTTCTGGACAAGGTGAATTTTAGGCTAACTAGGTCGAAAAGAATGTAGATTTTTTAATTAAAATAATTATTAATGTTCGAAAATTTATTATTTTTAGAGGCTAGGACGCTCGGATATTTATGCCAACGAATTCGACTTGGATACGGACGAGTTCGTGCCCATGCCGAAAGGCGATGTTCATAAAACGAAAGATGTCGTTCAATACGTTACACTCTACGACTTTGATTTGGCGAATTCGGTTCCGCAGGGAAAGGGCAGCGATATGCTTTCGTTCTTGAGTCAAGTAATGAAGCACAAGAAGACCGAAATTACCGGTTGGTACATTTTTCAGGCTTTCTTAAACGTAAATAAATAAATATATTTTGAAAATTTATTTATTTTTAGAACGATTGAGAAATGAAGTGAACAAAGTCGTCAATCAATTCATCGAATCCGTGCGTTTTTTAATATTTTTAAATTTATTATTATATTAATTATTTTGTGATCTTTAGGGTCAAGCTGAAATTTTACCGGGTGTTTTATTCATCGACGAGGTTCATATGTTAGACTTGGAATGTTTTACATTTTTGCATCGCGTTTTGGAATCTGAACTGAGTCCAATTGTTGTTTTCGCTACGAATCGAGGAATGATGAAAACTCGGTGTGTGGTTTCGTAAATAATTTTAATAACTCTATTTTTTGTATTTATTTGAGATTTTTACACATTTACAGGTTATTAACTTGCTTTATACATTCGTTTTGATTTCTAGTGATTCTGATGATATGTCGTTCCACGGCATTCCAAGCGATCTTTTGGATCGGCTTCTCATCGTTAATACCTCACAGTACAGCTTGACCGAAATCACAGCGGTAGCACCATTTTTATATCGTTTATAAAAAATTATAAATTTTGAAAAATAGAACGTAGCTGAGTAGTAGGACTTGATAGTATTAAAAAATAAAGTTTATTGTAAATTTTTGGCATCTTTAAAATTATATATGGTTTGAGATTGTGAGCGTTCGCGCCGAGGCCGAAGACTTACAATTGTCGGAGGAGGCGCTCTCTTTCCTCTGCAATATCGGACATAAACGCTCTCTCAGATACGCCATTCAGCTATTGACGCCCGCGAGAATACTGGCGCAGATTGCTGGTCGAGAGAGCATCGAGGTTTATAGCTAAAAATTATTGATTAATTTTGCGCCATGAAAAATTATAAAAAATATGAATGTTTATTTTTGTGTAAATTTTTGAACCTACATAATGGGATTGTTTAAGGTGGTCGATATCGAACAGTGCGTTGAACTATTCATGGATCATAAGACCTCCGCCCAGCGAATGAAAGGAATGGTGCAGAATGGGGATTGAGAAAATCTTTGGCATTATATTTTTTGTTATTGTTATCATTTTTCCCATTCGTTATGTTATTATGCTGAAATGAAGAAATATTTTCTTGAACAAAATGGCAGTTTTTAGCGTTGTTGTGCGCTTATTACATATTCAATTTTACGAACGCAAAAAACAATTTTTTTTCTAAAAATACTTAGAAATTACAAATGGACGTCGCGCATCTAGATGATTGGGACAATGTGCCGGATGATGAGTTGGAGGAGACGCTGCTGGAAAGAATTGAGGGATTGAAGGAAATGTTTCCGGAGAAATTGCGCAAAAAAGTCTCGTCGACGGCGGAATGGAGCTGGTGGTTTGTGAAGGGAACGGTAATCTTTTGTTTTGTTTGCTAGACAATTATTTCAAATTTTTTCCTAAATATATTATACAAACCTTTTTGATTAAATTAAATGGGTTTTTTTATATATTGTTTCCTCGTAGGTGTCTCTGACGCGGTCCGCCGTTTGGGTTGTGTCGACCACGTCTCTCATCATGTTGGTACCTTATTTTATCGAAAAGGAACTCAATGATGCGGAAAAAAGCCAGGTTTTTTAATTTTTACATGCAGTGATTAAAATTTGATTGAAACGTAAAAAACCAAAAAAATTATGAAAAAAGTATTTGTAGGCCAAGTCGCAACAGCAACTTCTTCTCGGTCCATCCATGTCGGCGGCAATGCAAAATAAATAGATTCGCAACAATTTTTTTCTATTAATAGCTTTAGAAATTGTTTGGTTATGTTTGTTTTTTATTGTTACAAACGTGTATTACCTCGTCAGAGCGGATAAAATAGTAATAAAATATATTCAGCAATAAATTTTTTGTATTGTTTTTTTCAAAAAATATTTTAAATTTTTGCTCGGATTAATTTATTAAATTTTGTCTTGGATTAATTGGAGCAGACGAATGTTGCCGCGATTAGTGACAAGATGCATATGTCAAGGCTCAAATGTTTTGCGTAAAAATTGCATTGGTCAATTGGCTTCGGTTCGTCATGGGAGCTCAAAGCGTTTGCCGAAATTTGAAACTGAGTCGCTAGATCATCCAACGCCTTCAACGTCGTCGGTACTTGTTGAATTCGAGCCTGCAGTGTCTCGTCTTATTGAAATTTTTAGATCTTGTCCCCCCTAGCATTGAGAAACATTTTGGGATTTTTTAAGTAAATATAGGTAAACTTTGAAATTTTTATTTCTTACCTCATTCACAAAATGTAATGTATTTAATTGTGGTATTTGTGATTGGTCCCTCCCCATTCCGAAATTCTGAATTTTTTCATTTTAGCCTGAAAACGCTAAAGCGAAATTTTAAATTTGTTCCATTGGCAGTTTAGACTAACAAATGCTTTAGGATCAGTGCACTGCGAATGTGACCATTGACAAATTCGACGACGAGCTGGCGGAGATTGGTGAGGACTTCGACGAAGTGGCGGAAAATGTCATGGAAGCGGTACGGAGGATCGATAAGGACGGCGAAATGTTTGGTCTTGATTTCGTTAGGGATCCGTTGAACGAGGTGTGCGTGTATTTTCTTTTATTATTTATTTATTTAAATTAAAAAATTTTACATTAAGGCCCAAATAATCATAAAATCGGGGCACTAACAAAAGCCTTTGCCCACAATGTATTTTCTTTTGTAATTTATATATTTTAATAGCATGATGTATCGTTTTATATTTTTACGATTGTTTTGAAATATTTTGGGTTAGCCATATTTCCTAAAATATGTATGATGACCAATTTTAGCCCGATATATCGCAGATGGAAACCGGTGAGGAGAGCGCATCTCGACCGATAAATCGCTTTCGCGAAGTGGTTTACACCGAGGGCGAACTCGACAACAGTGATTTATCGAAGCCTCCTTCTCGGTAAGACCATCGGATAAACTAATTTTTGGCGTTTGATGACTTACAAAATATTTTATTTGAAAAACGGCAGAAATTACGTGGAAATTTATTCTCAAAAACATGATTTTTTATTCAAAGAGGGAAAAGAATTTTGTGTTGTTGAATAAAAATATTTATATGCATAACATATTTTGAAAAAATGAAACATAAAAAAATCGTAGCAAGACATTTTTATTTGTGCATTTAGGGACAATCCACACCCTTTCGACACGAATACTTTGCCTCCAACTCACGCGAAGACGCTGGCCGCTTACGTTAACCATCTACCACTTTTGCAAAGGCTTATTGATCTGGGAATGGATTTACTGCAGGTTTGGCCATTTTTTGATTATTTAATTATCTCGGCCATCGAATTTCACTCCTCAATTTTCTAAAATTTTTAGTTTAGGTGGAGCTGACAACAAATGTGGGTCGTGCACTCATCCGACTGGATTGGGCTAAGGACGTGAAGCCGAAAATTTTTTGGCTAGTAAAGGTCGTTGGTGTGGACGCGAATGATGTGGGAGATTATTTGACGAGAAATCCCTTCTTCCTTGTCCAAGATTTGGATGCGCTAAAGGTAGTTTTTGTGTGGGTGTGTGAATTTTGAAAATGAATTCTTAATTTTTAGGAGCGAGTGGGGTATTTGTACTCGAAAAATTTCAAGAAGAGTGCAGTGTTAAAAATTATTCTTCATAGCAGGTGATTTTTTTATTTAGAATTTTTTTTTTAATTCTTTTGATTGAATCATTTACAAAAATGGAAAAAAAATTTAATAATTTTACAAAATTGAAAATTTTTTTAACAATAATAATAATCTAGGTACTATTTGAATAATGACGTGAAAATAATTGACGCCCGACTGGGTTGGATTCAACGTCAGTTTCGTTTGCGTGGAAATGAGGTCCGGGAATTGTTCGAGAAGGAGCCTAAAATTACAGCGTTTGGACTCGGTCCCATCCAGGTAAAATCTTTATCTTGTTTTTTAAATTTGTTTTTCACGTACAAATTTTTGGACCCCCCCCCTTGCCGAAGTATGATATACATATACGTGTTTAGAAAGTATTGTTTACACTTAACAAGGAATTGGGTTTTACTTCTGCGCAATTGAAGGAAATGTTTGTGAAGGATCCGCGGATTTTCATGTGTAGTACGTTTTTTTATAATATTTAGGTGTTGGTCTTTTATTTTAGCTCTATCATTTTGACAGATTTTGTTTGAAGATAATAACTGATAAAATTTGCATTTTTTATTGAGTGTGTTTTTTGGATATTAAGACAAATGTATTACTTTTTTTAATTAACGTCATTCTCTCATTTCGTTAGCTCACAGGTAGTAGTAAACTTTCAGATACACGCATTATCAAAGCCACATTTCACTATCTAACGAAAGTGATGCAACTATCCCTTCAACAAATCGCCGCATTTCCCGTGTCGCTGCGATGTTCCGTCAGCGATTTGCGTTGTCGGCACGAGTTTTTGCATCGGTTGCGGAGGGCGCAATACCATCCGGACGTGGAGGATTACGTCTCTCTGGAGGCACTCCTTCACCCCAGCGACGCGTTCTTCGCGACGAATGTGGCCAGAGCTAGCCTAGAAGACTATAACAAGTTTTTAAAATTATTGTAGTGTTTTTGTGTGCTCAAAAATTGTTGTTATTTCAAATTTAGATATATATAAATTTATTGATTTTTAGACCATTTTGTTTGTGACATTCAAAAATTGTGATGAATGAAATTTTGAGTTCTCGCTGGATTGATCGGTTTTTTGTTCGTACACAGAAGCAGTGCTTGGGATGTAACCGGACTTACAGGTCCTTTCATCAATCTAAATTTGTTGTGTCTTTTGATAACTGGACTCTGAGTCTGAGTTTTGTTGTCATTAATACTAATCTTACAAAATTGCAATTAAATGCAAATTTTGAAAGATTTTGAGCCAGTGAAAAACAACGGTGAGAAGATATTTTTTACATTTTACGGTTGAATTTGCGTGGAAGAAAATTCATCTTAAATTATTATAAATGCATTTGTCTGCCCGTTCGTTCAGCGAGATAAAGAAAGTTTGCGGAAGGAAATAAAATTTGGCGTCGTGCGGAATGATAACCCTTCTTTTTGTGAATTATTTTTGTTCAAGAAAATAAAAATTGTGTTTATTGATTTTTTCAAATTTCTTGAAATTAATATGTATTTCGCATTTTTTGCATTCGTGTGATAACAGGTATGGTCATTTTGTCGTCCATTTTTTTGATGATGATGATAACAACTGTTATCGCGAATTTTTGGCAATGATTTTTTTACGATTACGATGCGTGACTATTTTGAAAAGAAAATTTTTCGAGATCAAAATTTTATTACTGATTTTTAAATTTGAATTAGTATATTTTTGTATAGCTTTAGGAATATGAAATCGAATTTGATAGAAGCGGGCGATAATGAAGATATCACCGCGGAGCGTCGGAAGGCCACAATTGATGTTGCGGAAATGGCGAATTTTGTTCACGGAGGCGAGGAAATTGTTCGTCGAAGACACGAAATCTTAGAATTTGTTGAGTCCCGACCGGAGTTCCGCGATCCGGTTCCCCTCGAGTTTTTGAGTCGTGAGCAGCGGTATGAGGAGCAGGCGCGAAAGGCTGTGGCGATGACCGATCTGGCCTTGGATCACATTGATGGGGCGGACTTTTTTGGCGAAGGAATGTATTACCAAGGGTGTGAAATTTTTGTAAAAAATATGTAAAAAGGAATACAAAAATTTTTTAGTCTAGTGATGGGCCGTGATTTGCATGCGATGTCACTGCACTATGTAATGTTCATTCCCACCTTGCAGGGTCAGGCGACCGACGAGCAAACCGACGAATGGTTGGGTCTGGTAAGTGACAAATGATTTTTCGACATTACCTGAATTAATTATATTTGAATACTTCCCTTTTTTGCATATCAGGGGTGCTAACATTTTTCAAGTCAATTGAAAAATTTGAACTCAATATGCATTTAAATTACGCAAAAAATATCTATATTGGTGGAAAAAGAAAATTAATGAACGGTCAGATGAAATTGATTTTCTTTTCAAAGTAAAACGGAACTTTCTTGAAAAAAGTAGAAGAAAGTCGAAAAAATAAGCATTGCCATTTTTTATTTACGACATTTTTGGGCAAAAATTTACGATTTTAAGAAATTGAAAATTTATTTTTGTAGCACCCCTGTTACATATTTTATTTGTGTCTTTGAAATGATGTATTTATATTTGAGGCTATTAGTCGAGGTATTTTGGGCACATATGCGCAGACCGAGTTAGGCCACGGGACGAACCTGAATCGTCTTGAGACGACGGCCACCTACGATCCGCGAACGGAGGAGTTTGTGCTGAATTCCCCCACCGTAACGTCGGCGAAATGGTGGCCGGGTTCGCTGGGAAAATCGTCGAACTTTGCGGTGGTGATGGCGCAGTTGATTACCAACGGCGTGGTGCGTGGTCCTCACCCGTTCATCGTCCAACTACGCGAAATGGACACTCATTTTCCCTTTAAGAGTAACATTTTTTAGTGTTAAATGAATGTGAATTGACGTTGACGAACGATTTTTTAGCCATTGAAGTGGGCGACATCGGACCGAAACTGGGCATTAATGGAAGTGACAACGGCTTTTTGATTTTCAAAAACCACCGTATTCCTCGCAAAAATTTATTAATGCGTCATGCTAAGGTAACAGTTATAAACGTACATATTGTTTCGATTGTTTCAAAATTATTTTTGCTGTTGCAATTTTTATTTTTATACAACATATTTTTGATTTTTTAAAAAAGATTCAAAATGTCGGTAGTTATTTTTTACATACATTTATCTACTTTTTACGTTTCCTGAAATTTATCAGAAAATTCTTCTATAGGTGCTACCAAATGGCGATTACGTCGCGCCAAAACACAACAAACTCGGTTACGGTTCAATGGTTTTTGTACGCTCGATAATGATTCGCGATCAGGCCATGCAATTGGGAGCCGCGGTCACTATCGCCACCCGCTACTCCGCCATACGACGACAGGGCGAAATTGCGCCGAGGTTTTTTTGTGGCAAATTTTGCTCAAAAGTTAGGGATACGCTGACTCGAAATGAATGTTCAAAGTACTTTCAATTAAATAATGCTTTAAATACTTGGAAAGGGGGGGGAGTACGTTACAATTCCCCACACACGCCACTGCTAACCTAAAAATATATTCCGTTTTTGGCTATTATTAACTTACAGAAAAAAATTTTAAGTGGGAAAGAAGTGCAAATTCTCGACTACCAGACCCAGCAATATCGCATATTTCCGCACATTGCCGCCACGATCGTGTTCCTGTTTGCGGCGAGCGAAATTCGGAATTTATTCTTCAAAGTCACCGAACAATTATCGCAAGGCAACGTGCAACTTTTGGCCGAAATGCACGCTCTTTCTTCCGGCCTCAAGTCTGTTGTTTCGTGGGAGGTAGCGAAGGTCTGTTTTTGAAAATAAATTTGTCTGAACGAGAGCTTGCGAATTAACTTTGATTAGTTTTGGATTTTCGGGAGATTTCCAGAAGTGCGAATATTTGATGGTACTCTTGATCAATTAGGACCAGTGTTTGGCGAAATGAAAAGAAATTTTTTACGTAAAGTCGATCAAAGTTTTTCATGTTTTTAAGTGAAAATTTTTTATTTCGCCAAAAACTGGTTAGGACACGATTATCCATGTTTGATGAAAAAGTGGCTTAGGGAATAGAGCAGTGCCGATTGGCGTGCGGGGGTCACGGATATTCCCAGGCGAGCGCTTTCCCCGAAATTTATGCGTACGCCGTGGGCGGATGCACGTACGAGGGTGAGAACATCGTCATGTTACTTCAGGTGGCCAGGTAGCAATTTTCTTTTTCGATTTTTGAAATTTTATTAAATTCGTGTATCTTAGACAGCTGATGAAAGCGGCAAAATGTGTGCGTGAAAAGAGGACGGATTTATTCGAATTTGAGTCATATTTGGCGGAAGCGCAGCTAAATTCCTCGGATTTTGGAAATAGTTTCGAGAGGACGAACGCGATTTTGCCGAAGCATTTGATCAAATGCTTTGAAAATGCAGCCAGAATTCAGGTGAAATTTTTAAAGAAATTTCGTGTGTAACCGCGGTGTTTTGTAGATATTTTACGCGTTCGATTCGCTTTCCAAACTTCGAGCAAGGAATGTTCCCGCCGAGCAGGCCTGGAATCAAATGTCCGTCGAGCTTTGCCGCGCCTCCAGGGTTTAACACCAACTTTTAGCTTCCCCCAAAAAGTTCTACAAAAAATGGATTAACTGTTAATAGTGGAATTTTTTTATTATTTATTTAATTTTTAGTGCTTTATTTCAAAAATATTCTGAAAAATTGTTAATTTTGTCTTCATTTTCCAAAAATTTCCTAGTTACTGTTACGGTTTTGTAAATCATTTTCTATGGCAATTTAAGCCATATGTACATCGGCTGTTTTTGTTTAGCTGCATGTTAAAACGTATTTGGTGCGCAACTATTTTGAACAGCTGAAAAGTGCCAAAACGTCCATTTCGGAGGTTCTGATCGACTTGGGAAAACTTTTTGCGCTTTATCACATTACGTCTAGCGCTTCATCGTTCGTAAGTTCGCGTTGAAATGCATATGAAAAATAACTTTTTTTCCATTCATTTTTGTCGAATTGGTGTTTTTCAAAAGATTCAATTTTAATTGTGCAAATTTAAAATTTTCAACCAAATTTTCAGTGTTTCCAAATTTTGGCTAAAGTTAAATTTCGACTTTCCCGCGCTTTTTTCTACCGCGGACAGCACTCCGATATTTGGGTTTTGAGCATTTTTGATTACACAGATCGACATAATTTTTAATGGGCTATCCGCTGACATATCGATTGCCCTTGTTGATGGGATACTCGGGCAATCCAGAAAACCGCGGGAAAGTCGAAATTTAACTTTAGCCAAAATTTGGAAATACTGCAAATCTTAACTCGAAAACATTTTGAAAATTGCGCCAGATTCTATCAACGATATCGTTGTAAAACACTTGTTCTTGTTTTTGGACGTGTATTTGTATAATTTATATAAACGGAACCACAGCCGAACATGACCAGGACCATAACTGATGTCGTTCGATAATTTAGACAAAATTCTTGAGCGCCGGTCAGATGGAAGGTCTCCAAGTGGGCGTCTACCAACTCCTCCACAAATTGCGCGACAATTCCGTGGCAATTGTCGACGCATTCGACTTCTCGGACCGAGAATTGCACTCCGTGTTGGGACGACGCGACGGAAACGTCTATTCGGCGCTTTTGGCATGGGCAAAACAATCGCCACTCAACCGCAATGAGGTAGTTTTTCGTGTTTTAGTACCCAATTAATTTAAAATAAGGACACAAGAAGTTTTATAGCCTCTTCTAGCAAGTTTTATAGCCTCTTAATGAATTTTTAGACAATAAATGTGGAAAAAATTTTAAATAACAAAATTTGTTATTCAGGTAACTTCGGCCTACCAAAAGCACCTGAAACCAATGATGTTGGAGGGACGTTCAAAAATATAACACTTTCAAATGATATATATATATTTTTATTGACATAAAAATTCGCAATTTTCGATTTTGATGACGAACACAAAAAAACAATAATTATTAAACTTTATGCGCTTTTTTTATTAAGTAGTAAATAAAATAAATGTAAGTAAATGAGAATGAGCACGAATCGTTTCGAGTTGTAAATAAGTGAGTGAGAGGGAGGGGGCAGACAACGCAGAAAGAAGAAGGGACTTACATATATGCTTATACGTTATGTACAAAAAAGTTTCATTTCGAGACCAAAAAAAGATACCGTATTTGAAAAGGCGAAATGATCATTTTTCAGAAATAAAACTTTCTTTTTAATGATAAGACGGGCAAAATGGCATTGATTGTATTGATTTCTCATTTCCGCGTTTGATAGACGGAATTTTTTATTTGCTAATCAATAATTAGCAAATTACACGTCGCGTTCTATCCGATTAATATCGATGTAAAGGCATTATTTCCATTAGTTTGGATACACAGATTTAGAGGAAGACAACAGCGGGGCTTGACTTAAATCACGGATGAATCATATGATGGATGCTTCAACTCATTTGAATCATAATTCAAATCGATATTTTCTCTAAATAGGGCTAATTTCAAAAGTGAGCAAAATTTGTTATAAAAACATGTTAATAATTTTCCAGAAGGACATAATTTTGAAATATTTGTATATCGCGATTGAAAATTTAATCCCCTAGGGTGACTTCGATGGATGAATGAGTCATTTGAATCATTGATTCAACCCGTGATGATCCAAAAAATGATTCAAGTCACAGCCCTGCTGACAAAAGTGAAACAAAAAACTTAAATGAGCCCTTCGATGTTTGGAGGCGATATGTAGGGAAGATTTTTTGCGTGAATGGTCTCTTCGAGTTGAGGCCGATATTCGCCATGATTTCGACGCCTATCTTGAATCCTTCGAATCAAGAAGTATGCAAGTAGTAGAGAAAGGCAGATAAGCACCTAAATACATTCAATTTTTGTGCAAAAAATGGGAGAAAGTAAAAAAACGAGATAAAAGAATGCTACAAAATTTGACTTGAATGTGAATGAAGGTATCTATTTTTTGGTATGAACTGCATTTGGTGTGAAATGGCTTTGGGATGGATGAATGGCCCTGAACCGAACTTTCTTTTTCATATGAAAAACAAAAACTAACGATAATTCCCAAAATTATGCAGATGATTGCCCAAGTCGGAAAACCTCCAGGATCTGAGACTAAAGTGCCAATCGTCGTCGTTTCATTCTGTGCCGACGTTGTTGGCGGTATTATTTGCGAATCGTTCATTTTGTATGAATAAATATATTTTACAGCAAAAATTGTAAGTATTACACCGAGAACATAATTTGCCGCTGTTCTGTAGCGACAAACATCAACACATCCTAGATAAACCAAATGAATTACCGAAGTTTTTTGCACTGATATATTTTCGATTGGAACAAATTGTAGCAGCATATGTGGTAATAAGAATTAAAAAATGTTTCAAAATAAATATGTAATAAAATTGTTTTGATTGTAAAACGAAATTTAACGGTTTATAAGTAGCACAAAAGAAAAATAATATATAAATTATTAGTTTTGAACGTTGAACATTTCGTTTTTTCATTGTATTTGTTTTGACAAAGGAAAGTTATAAAGTGAGACATAAAAAAATCGTTGTATTCGAGAATAAATAATTTTCTGGAAAATATGAAAATGATAACTCATTTTACCACATATTTTCTTTTACCAATATGTTCTCGACAATAAAATAATTCAAATATATACATATGTAACGATTTCAAAATTTGTAAAAAAAATATAAAAAAGAAAAATTTTGTCGTCCGTATTGATTGCGACGATAAAAAACGAAAAATATGTGAAATGAAAAATGTTGTGTATTTAAGGTGGTATAAAATGAAATAAACGTTGACTGAAAACGTCTAAAAGGAATTGGTGAGAGAAAGATAAAGGTGGTGGAGCGAGCGGACGGCAAGCAATGAAAGATTTGTCACGCAACAAAACAAACATCCAACTGATTCTTTCACATTTTAAAAATTTTCCGCTTTATTTTTCAGTCTTTTGTATGTCTTCATAATTCTTTTTTTTCGCTTCTTGACTTCAACGGTTTTTATTTATGTAATACAAGTATGGGAATTTTGTATAAAAATGAAGTTATATGTGCAACACAAAAACAATGGAAACAAAATTAATTGGCATGAATGTGCCCTTTGCTTTATGATTTCGGCAAGCCAAGCCAGTAAGCAAGGCATGCGGAGGAAGGGCTGTGTTTCTGTCCCGTAAGCTAGGACTTTTTTATTAAACAATTTTTTAATGTTTGGAGTCCTTTTTTTACCTTGTAGAATTTGTAGGACCTCGAATAAGAATTGAATATGAATAAGTAGTAAAACATAGAATTTTTTGTTCGGCTAAAAATGAACGAATTGAACAGTCTATGCCTCGTTCGAAAGAACATTCTTGCAGTGATCGGTTTCTGACCGCAATATCTCGAGACCACATGACTGAAGTAGACGGAACATAAATGTTCATGATCGTTCATAAAATTGCACCATAAAATTGTTTATCATAAAATTGCACCCATCAATCATGAATTAGATTTATTTATTCATTTTAACATCACAAACATTTTTAATAGTTTCTAATACCCGCATGTTATAATTTTTAACACAATATCTGACAATAAGTGAATTAAGCGCTTCAAGAAATTTGCGTGAGCAAATATATGAGTAAGAGTACCACTGAAATTCGAAACCAAACCTATTGTAAGAAATATGTATACACATAATCAAAAATATGCACAAATACTAGCCTTGGAAGAAAGATTGCTCGATAAGTTTTTTGGCTACGCCACAAGAGTATTGAAAATAAATATAGTTAAGACCGATTTGACCTCGATGAGATATTTTCACTAAAATTTTACATTATTTTATTTAAGTGTGAATAATATTTAATTTGCCAGTGGGGTCGAAATAGGTTCACTTTTGACTGTCCTCGGAGTCATAACTTAACAAAAGACCCAATTAGATTTCCGGAAATGATTTTTTGACTACCGAAAGACATAATTTTAATCGGTAAAATCTACAAATAATACTTTTTAGAAATTTTTTCCTAAGATTTCCTAATATGAAGGGCAGAGTTAAAACATAAGTAAAACTATGTCGGAAACTATTCAAAGTCTAAACTAATGAACACGTATTAACCAAATGTGAGGGAATATTTTTTATTCCCAAAATTCGAAAGAAAATTTTGATACTTTAAACATATCATCAAGAGTGAAATAAGTATGAAATGATATGTGTTATGTCTTCCATCGCCATTTGTTATAACCGCCGTAAACATGTTGACTAATCTAAAAAATTTTAAGGAATAAAATGATTTTTCAATTAAATTTAAAATGAAAATTTGTAGAAACATTTTTTCAATTAATTCAAAACAATGTTAGAATTTCACAAGAACTTACGGTATTCTGTTTGTCACCAAATTTCGCGCCGGGTTGATTGGCTTCTATTTGTTTCTCAAGCAATTCTCTCGGCTCGTCATCCACTTTAATTTCCGCTTTACTAGCAAATTTCTTGCATCTTCGATTTCTGAAAATTAATTCCAAATTTAGAAAAAATATGTTCATTTATTAAAAAAAGAAAAATTATGTTATTTTTTGGCATAGACAGGACCCGTAAGCAATTACCGAAATGAAAATTTTCGAGTGCATACAAATAAAAAATTTTATAACAAAAAATTTTCTTCGGGATTATGGAGAGCCTGCCCTTGGACCTCCATCTTCTGCTAATCCCCTTGAAAAAAATCAGTTTAGTATGCCATTGCCCGCCTTAAAGAAATATATACAACCAGGGACAAAGAGGGGCGTGCCCATTCATAATTTTTTCGCGTTTTCAAGTAAATCAAATGTTAAAGTGAAATGTTTGGACTTTTTTGGTTGCCACCCGAAATCATAAATATACCACTATTAGAAAAATATATTTTCGAAAAATTAAGAAAATTTAAGCTTAAATTAGCGATGAAATTCGCGCAGTTTACCCCAAAATATTGCACTAAATAAAAGTACCCGTTCAGCTTCGGCTTGTATTTCCGCTCCTTCAATTCGTCCGTATTCAACTCGCCACTAGCTTCCTGCTCACCCAACTCATTATCATTTACCGCCGCCGGTAGAGCGTTACGCCTGCTTCGCCTACATTCGCAAGTATTTTCACATTGGCCATTCGCCAAATTTCGGTTCTTGCTTGTTTTCGAATCGATGGCGTTATTGCTGGCAGAGTGTTGGTGATTAGAACTAATAATATTTTTGCACTTTTCTTTCTTGTTTGGATATGAGAGCATGCTCTTCTCGTCGAGCTCATTACTCCTCGACGTAGATGGGGTGTCTTCATCGCATACGTAGAACGTCGGACGTTCCTCGTTGGGACTTTCTTTTTTGTCTTGGCTTTTCGTTGTGGCTTCCGTCTAAAATCCAAAGTATGTAATTAAAAATTGAAAAATATAAAAACATGAGTTTCCATAAATTTATTTGGTGATAAAAAACAATTTTATTAAATTTGAAAAAATTGACCATAACGAAAAATATGAAATGAAAATTTTAATAAACAAAAGTGATCCTTACCTCCGACTTTGTACGCAATCGGAAATTTGCGGGTGCGCGCATTTCATGAACCCGTAAACCGTTTGGTTGTGGTTGATGATGTTGTTGGTTTTGCGTGTCTTTCAATTTATTACCCTAAAAGCGATAAATTGTAGACCACACATTGCATATAAAATTAAAAACAGTAAAAAGAATTAAAATATTTATTTTTTAATTAAATGTTAATATATGTATAAGATATTCAATTTTTTACACATTTAAAAAAATCTCATTAGATCAATTATAATACTTACGTTTAAAGCATTATTGCTCGCTTTTCGCAACGGCGGCAAATGTAATTGATTATTTTTGTTTTGCACAACAACGGTAAGCGAGGGACCGCGCCGGCTAGCGCCCAGTTTTGAGGCTGCGGACGTGGAATATGCGGAGGTAGAGTTTGAGCGGCCTGTCTCCAAATTTCTGCTCTTCGAATGCGGTCCGCTGGCCAATGGACTTTTCGGCTTGAATTTGCCGATGTTGTTTCCCTGAGAGATGGCGCCGCCGCGTTTAGCAAATCGTTGCTGATAACGACGATGAAATTCCGCAATATCCGTGTTCATCAGCGAAACTATAAATAAAGTGTTTAATATCAGACATTTGAAAATTCAAATAAAACAAACTTGGAATTATTTCGTTGACGATCGCTGGTGGACTCCTTTCCATAATTGCAGCGTTATCCACTGAGCCTCGTCGAGCTCTCCAGACACCTTGCAAGGGACTTGCCATAGATGGCTGTAATTAAACAAATTCAAAATCAAATTAAGAATATTTAAACAAATTAGGAATATTTATACAGCAATATCCACATCAAAAACAAATATAAAAATAATAAAAATGCCAAAAAAATTACCTTATCGACAAGACTCTGACTGTGGAACATAGACGAATTCATGCGCGATAGGGATGTGTTAGTAGGCATTGGACGAATCTTAAGCAAAACGACTTTCGAATTAATAATCCTGGAATTTTGCGAAAAATCGTCGATTTCGACATTTATTCGCGTATTTCGCGGTTGGACAATCTAAAGTTTTGAAAAATGACATTTATTTGTCTTACATGTGTTATGAAAAAAAGCAGAATACGACATAGTGATTTATCCGAGAAAGACAAAAACTTAAGCATAAAAAATTCAACTGAAAAATTCAATGTCCACCCCCCTTAACCAACTTAAACAGACATAAAACAACGGAAATATGTACAAAAAAATAAAATAGAGACATGTTAGCATCTAAAAAAAGATCCAAAGTTTATAAAAGATTGCAAAAGTAAATAAAATTTTATCTTTTTATATGCATTTTGTAGCATTTTCAATTCTAAAAAGTTTACATTCTTTACCGTCCTCAAAAATGACCCAGTTTGGTTATTCCAATGTTTTTCAACATGAATGAAACGAAATGTAAAAATTTTATATGAAAGAGATCTCAAAAAAATTAAAAACGCTACAAAATGGATATAAAATAATAAAATTTTATTTATTTTCACACTTCTATGAGCTTTGGAAATTTTTTAGGTGCATTTCCATTTTTTGACCACTACTTTTTTCATACACATATCCAAAATTTAAAAAAAGCTTGCCTGGTCTGTGTACGTTACGGACAGTGAGATGTTAATGCTCGGCGCATCGACCAAATTTAATTCCGTCCATTCCAAATAGCCAAACGGAGGACAAACACAGCGAACAGACTCCAGCAGAAGGCTGTTGTCGGCGGTGTTCGTTATCGATATAAATACGTCTTTTATCACAGTAGCCGAATCATTGATTTCGGACGGAATGTCATCCAGCTATAAAAAAATTCAAATTATTAAAAATTAGCAATTTTATCATACAATTAGAAAATAGCGTGCAAATATTAAAATTATTACCGCTTGTAATGAATCCCAATCGCTGTCCAAAAATATTTTAAAGCGACACCTTCGTGAATTTCCATTCATAATCATTCGACTATACATGCCAACCATCAGAGAAATTGGGTGTTCAAGCGGCGATTTGTTTTGACTATTTTTCTAAAAAAATTATTTCCTTGACAATGACGTACCCAGGATTTCTTTCCGAAAGGGGGGAAAACCAACAATTTTACAAATCCAAAAAATTCCGTTTTTATTTCCAATTTACTTAAAAATGTTCTCATAGAAAACACGTCCATACTCTCTGCTATCATATATTATTTGCCATTATAAATTCACCTTTCTCGCTTCAATTTCAGCCGACATTTGCAAAGGCGGAAAATTCAAATAGTCGTCCTGCGGTGACACAGAGGAAATGGACTTATGAATAGAACCATTGGAAATGTCTTTTGTAGGCCTCAAATAGTTGAGTTCCCCAATTTTCTCCACTACATAATGGCGGACGCCCTCGGGCTCAATGCCCAAATTTTCCAAGTCTCGTTCGGTGACTTGCAAAAGGCGTGATCCGCGAATTTCGTGCTGCAAAACGCGTCCAATAATTTTGTCGAGCACTTGTTCACTAATGTCTTTTCCTAAAAAAATCAAGAAAAATTATTGAAAAAAAATCGTTTTATAAACAATTAAAAAATTTGTAAAAATAGTTGCAAAAAATCGACGTCATTCAATGCTAATTTCGTAAAAATTTTAAATTGTGACACACAAAGTCAACCAATACATACCCGCAGCCATATATTGAACCCATTCGCAAACACAATCAGCATCCCATTCCGCCACATCGGTCGTGTTCATAAGATCAATTACGTGTAGAAAGTTGCGATGGCTGCTTTCACGTCTTCGCAATATTTGCTCCCATCTTTTCAACTCCTCCTTTTTACGTTCGTAGTCTAATTCAATTTTCTGAAATTAAAAAAATCTTTTCCTTGTATTCGCATCCTATTTAAATATATTTTTTTAAATTGAAAGAGCAAAAAATATCAATTAAGCAACAATATAATTTTCTTTCTAAATTCTAACAAACTTACATTAATATTTACGAGCTGCTCCTCGATCTTTCGATGCCACTCCTCCTTTTGCTTCACAAAATGAGCGCATTCGTTATGAACTTGCTCATTGCCGTTAATGGCGTCCAGACGACAGACAATTTCGCGCATTTCAATTCTTTCTTTGGGTGTTTTGTACCAGCATTTCTCCAACAAACTAAACATACAATTGTGGTCAGCTTTATCAAAAAAAAAATTTTTTTTAAACATTTCTGGACATCTTAATATTATATTTATAAATCTCACTCGGATAAATGCCTTGGACACGAATCGGGCACAACCAATTGACAGCCCTCCTGTGAAGTAATGGAATAAATTTTGAAGTCAGTGAGACCTTTATAAGGAATTTCTCGCGAAAATATTTCCCACAAAAGAACTCCGTAACTCCAAACATCCGTAGCCGTCGTAATTCCCTCGCACTGATTAATAATCTCCGGACTAAAATCTAATCATTGTTAAATAAATAATAAAATTAACAGCTAAAAACCTGCTAATATTAAAAAATCGAATTTTAATCCCAATACTTCACTTTCAACCTATACATAATAAAATGATCACCTCATCCATGCAGCAGTGCCTCCCCACGTTGGCGCCGTGTGGGAATGGGTAAGATCTTTAGATGTGCCGAAATCGCAAAGCTTACATACCATTTTCTTTCCAATAACCACATTTTTCGACTTTAAATCTCTGTGTATTATCGTCGTAGGCGCTTCGTAATGCAAATATGCGACACCCTGCGCAATCTACAACTTCTCAAGATCAAAAACCTAACCGCAGATCGGTTTAAACGCAAAATTACATACCTGTTTAGCCATTTTCAAAGTGCGTTCAAACGAGAGTTCCGCATTTGCATTATGCAAATACTCAAACAAAGAACCATTTTCCGCGTATTCTGTAAATCAAACATTGATTAGAATTAAAAAATTATAATCTCCCTAATACAAAAAAATACGCCTTCGCAAACAGTGATCAATGGAAGCGAGTTATAACTTATTATATTACTGAAAAAGTGACGTATCCCATATCAACTATTCAAATACGATAAACAATTACAACATCAACACAATTTACAATATCAACATAACATTATTCTCTATATAAAACTAAGCTTTTAAATTAAATATATCACATTAAAGCCTTACTATACCTTTAAAACTGACAAAATTCAAATCAAAAAATTTACCCGTCACAATGTAAAAATCAGGATTTGCACGAGAGACGCCGAAAAATTGAATTATATTCCTGTGCCTCACTTGCGACAAAATGTCAACCTATAAATATCTTCAAAAATGTAGAAAAACGTCCTGGATTTGTATTAAAATTTACAACCAAAATTTCTTACAAATTATTTTAAAATATTTCCACTTAAAAACTTAATTTAAAAAAGAAAAACTGCTCACCTCTCTTTCAAGCATAAAAACTTTCTTTAACGCTACAATCATTGGCTTGCTGGCTGACTGTATGTTCCATAAGCCTCGAAACACGGAGCCGTACGTACCAGCACCCAGTTGCTCGAGCACGTCAAGTTCCGCGCGAGGAATAATCGGATAGTTGGCGGTGAGCTTGGAAACAGGTACGGCACCGGCTGAACCACATTCCACTTCTGGAGTTTTTTCCTCCGATGAAGACGATGTCGCCATTTGGCATTGTCTTCCAAAGCAATCCGTCGTAATAATTGTTTGAAACCTAAATGCAAATAAAATGGTCAAAAATAATGTAAAATATGAGAATATAAAAACTGCACCAAAGTTAAAAAAAATTTGAAAAAGTTAAAAAACGATACAAACTATCAGTGGCGCATCTGGGATTTCGGAATGGGGAGAGGGCAACCTCAAATTTTCCATCAAATGTTTGGTTTTTTTATTTTAAATTGGAGAGGCATGGCTCCCTCTCCTAAATACGCCACTGGTTGTAATAAACTCAACCAGGGGCGCCGTCAAGAAAAGACGGATTCCCCCACAGAGAAATAGTTTGAAAATATATACTGATCAACATATTCCAAACGACGCCCCTCGTTGAACTCAACCAGGGCCATCGAGGAGAAAAAGGGGGAGGAAGGAGGAAGAGGGGGGAGGGTTCCACATAAAAAATGTTTTGTTCTCCTCTCATCCTCTCATGTTCTCCTCTCATAAAAAATGTTTCATTGATTTTTTGACTACGTCACTGAACTCGACAAATAATAATTTAAAAAATATAAAAAAATTTTGAATAAAAATACAATAAATAAAAAAACCTAACTAAATAACATAAAATACCAAAATATAACCCTTTCAACACCAAAATACTTTTAAAGAAACAAAGTAATTTCCGACTCGAGACTATAAATTAAATGAAACACACACAAAAAAATGAATTATTAAGGAAAAGTAAAGTCAACATCACATAAACAACATCTAATATCAAATCAAAAAGTAATCTTTTTAAAAATGCGCAATTTCAAAACCGCTTTGATTGTTTGCAATTAATTCAATCCACCAAAAAATATATTCAACACAACTGCACAAAATTTCAATTTCAATTTTTGTAAATTATGCACCAATCTGAACGAACAATGATGCAAAAAATTATCAACTTTATTTTGAAACATTAAGAGTAAGATCATCAAAAAGTCAAAAGAACGTGAATACATATTTTGTATGAAGAAATCACACAATTTCAAAAACCTAAAAACAAAAAGGAAACACCAAAATATAGCAAAAAAATAAATAAATGTGCTAAAGCTATCGCATAAATCGGCATTCATCGGAATCATTTTGCGATGTGTGATTCTTACCAACAAAGCGGAATTTAACAGTAAAAAAACTTGCACTCTAAGTCAACAAAATGAAATAAACAAAAACAAATAATAAAATTATTGCAAATCTGCGATATTTCCTGCTGTGTCATAGAGAATAAAACAGAGAACAAAACTTTCGTATTTACAAAACAAAAACAATGTTTTGTCACTAAGCGTGTTTTTGGACAAAACGATATCAACCGTATTTATTTCGTCACAATTTAAATGTTGATAAATTTTTTAAATAAAATTTCGTTGAAAAAATAAGCAAAACATGTTGCAAAAAAACGAATAATGGCAATTCTATAAAAGTCATCCTACACAATAGAAACATCGTTCTCAACCAAGTACGTGACATTTTCTATTTTAAATTTGTTGTTAATTACATTGCGCGACTAATCAATATTCACTTAATTGACGCAACTAAATGATCTCGCCAAATAAAAAATCAAAAAAAAGTCAAAGTAAGCAACGAACAAGAAAAGTAAAAAAAATAATAATATGCGAAAAAATAAAATAATGTCGGTAAGAAAGAAAACATACATTGATCACATTTAGGTTATCATCGTATCCTGCGAATACGCAGACAGCACTGATGAATGAATATAGTGGCAAATATACGCACATATGCACTCTTACGCATAACACACAAAAAAACGTCCACTCAACTGTCCGAGGAACGACGATAACACTACAAATTCAGCATTAATAGTAGTTAGAAATAGTTGAATGCAAAAAGCACCCAAAATAAAAATAATCGAAACATGAAAAATCGAAATTTTTCAAAACTTAAAATAGAAATAGAATTAAAATTGAAAATTAAGATTATCCATTTTCTTTTTGTAAATTTTGAAGAACAATTGTATTAATTACTAATAATGTCGGTATTAAATGTAACATAAAAAGGTCAGACTATAAACTATGACGCAGTCAGTTAACTATAATTTCGACAAAAATAAATTTTTTGTATCTAGCAAAGAAAATGAAAATTTGCTTTGTCCACTGACTGTATAGACTGTATCAAATCCATTCTCTCTATCACTGACAAAAGTATACTGTTGTTAATTGCATAAAAATTAGTAATGACTGATATTTAAGATTTACTCTAATCAATTTATTATACATAGATTTGAAAAAAAAATAGATCGATTTTTTTAACATTTCGAATCATCAATGTACAAATTGTCTCACGTTCGCTAATTAGCAAAAATATGAAAGAAGTCACAGACAACGTAAAATAATTCAATTAAAATTAAATTACAAAAATATGCCTCAAACAGCTTCCGAAAAAAAATAAAAAAATGATTTGTACAGAGTGGTGCAAAAAAATCTCGCGCCATAGCGCAGCTAAAAATCTGAAAATTTCGGTGAAGATGCGTTTTACAATTCGTTCATTTTGTTTTTAGTAGTTTGCAACAGGGTTGGGCGGAATTCCGACTTCCGAATTCCGGCTATTTTTGGCCTCGGAATTCCGAATTTTTGGCTATTCCGAGTCGGAATTCGGAAGTTTTTGGACTAGTAAAAAACGAATTTTAAATTTTTAAATGAATTACCATTTAATATAAATTTCTGTCTATTTGCTTTCATAATTTTTTGGTGGTTAATTTTTTCATATTCATGTTCTTTTTTCACATATTTCATGCTATTTATTTTAGAAATTTGTTATTTTCAATGTAAAAAATATACAGGGTGACCAGAAAAAACCCGGACAAAATATAATTCATCCTAACACGAAAGTATTGTACCGTAATAA
>SAUE01000208.1:58165-70410 GCA_009724625.1 Deladenus siricidicola
TGCGGAGTCAAAAAAAAGGGGGGAATTGGTATCGTATGCTTATCGTGTGTGTAATGCGTATGCAAGTGAACGCAAGTGAATGTGTATGCAAGTGAATGTGTATGGAAGTGAACGTTTTGTAAATTACATTCTCCCAAATGCATCCGCACATCCAGCTAAAGGTCGGATGCAAAACACATTTTCGTCGGATTCTTCCAAAAAAATCTCCAAGCCAGCCCAAGCCTTGGGTTTGCATTGCCTTTGGTTCTTCCCCTTGTGGTGGTTTTCGCCTCGATTTGGACCATCCGATTTGGACACCTTTTTTTAGAATTTCCTTCTTTTTTTAGAATCCTTCGTGATTAGCGCGTCAAACTACGAAGGAAAACCTGAAAAAAGTTTTGAAATTCTTGGATGGGGGGGTATATTTTTTTATAAATTTTTGAAAAAATTTGTATAAAATTTATGGTGAATTATCGACCGACCCGTCAGATGTATGTATAATTTATATAAAAATTTAGCGATTTTTTTTTTGAAATTCCAGTGCTCGACGACCTGTGGCCAGGGCGTCAGCCGGCGCGAAGTGTTCTGCCAGCTGGGGCGGCGGACGCGCGTCTCCGACTCGGAGTGTTCGGAGTTGGCGAAACCGTTCGAGACGAAAACCTGCGAGCTGAGCGCATGTCCCACTTACCAGTGGAAGGTGTCGGCCTGGTCAACGGTAAGCTTTCTTTCTCTTTCTCTCTTTTTCTCTCTCTCCTTCTCCCTCTTTCTCTCTTTTTCTCTATATCTCTCTCTTTCTCGCTCTTTCTCACTCTTTCTTTTTCTCTTTCTCTCTCTATCTCTCTCTTTCTCTCTCTCTTTCTCTCTTTTTCTCTTTTTCTCTCTTTCTCTTTCTTTCTCTCTCTACCTGTCTCTATCTCTCTTTTTCTCCTCATTTACCGTACACATGTCTCAGATATTAAAAAAAAATTTCGCACAGTACTTGTTTGGCACAGTATGCACACACTACATATATGTACCGTAATGTAAACGACCATAGTTACCGTAGTGCTTCCTTTTCAGTGCTCTGAGCTCTGCAAACCTTCGGAACAACACCGTCGCGTATACTGTATGACGAGCACAAATAAGCGCGCCGCGTCGGAAATGTGCGCAAATTCAAATGCCACGGAGCCGATTTCAAAGCGCGAATGCCCGCTGACGCGATGTCCCTACAAATGGGTGGCCGGGCCCTGGAGTACGGTAGGACTTTTGTCATACTGTACCAAGTGAATTTTGATAATATGACTTTCGTCATACTGTACCAAGTGAATATTGATAATATGCAGTGAATGGAAAAAGTTCATGAAAAAATTCACGTCGTGAACTCGGTTCATGAACCAAAAGTTCATGTTAAAGCAAACTTTTTTCCAGTTCATATTTCCAGTTTAACATGAACTTTTTTCGTGTTTCGAAAAAAAGTTTTCGAAGACACGAGAACTTTCTATAATTTTTCCAAGAACAATTCTTTCATGGAAAAAATTAGGGCCCGCGCCTGGTCAGAACAATAGGTAAAGTGTAGAAAAGATGAAAAAACACTTCCTTTCGTATAAGCCAATAAAGCCACGCCCACTCCACTTCAAATTTGATTTGAAAAAATGGGCGCATAAAAGGAAGCATTTTTTGATTTGTTCCTCACTTTTTTACAGGCGCGGGTCCTAATTTTTTCATGAAAAAATGCTATTTTTGGAAAAAGGAAAAAAGTTCTCCTGCCTTCGCGAACTTTTTTTCGAAACTTGAAAAAAGTTCGTGTTTACATAAACTTTTAAAATGAACCGGAAAAAGGTTCATGTTTACATGAACTTATAGGATGAACTTTTTTCCGGTTCATGTTGACAAGAGCTTTTTCGGTTCATGAAAAAAGTTCATTTTTTCATGAAAAAAGTTCAGTTTATGAACTTTTTCCAATCACTGATAATATGATAGTTGGTATAATGTACAAAGTGAAGCACCTCAAAAATTCAAGAAGGTTTACTGTAACACAATCCAAAATATGCTTACCTTTTGTAATGAACAAATTTAGTGTTCACGAACCTGCGACATTGGCTACCATTTTCGGAAAATCGAATGTCACATACGATCGAATTTTGTGGCGGCGGACAACCCAGCCGTGATTGGCAGTGATGCGGATGAGAACAAGACGAAAAACGTTAACAACAACACGTCGCTGAGCTCCGCCGTCGTGCCAAGTCGCTTGTGCATGTCGCTCGAGAAGCCCACCGTATCCGAGGAGTGCCAAATGAACCCCTGCGATGCGCCCTACCAGTGGAGCGTGGGCCCGTGGTCGGAGGTGGTGAATTACAAATTTTAGAATGCTGAAAGGTTATTCGGCATAAAGCGATTTCATTTCCCGAAAATCGCAAATGAATTTTTATTTTCGCAAATCGCAAATTTTTGCCCAAAACCGCAAACCGCAACTTTTTTGTTTTTATAAAAAAAATCGTATTAGAAAATTCGTTTACTAATATCTCCACAATAGGGGATCATTTAATACAACATTACGCCAAATTCTACATCGCAAATTTGAAAAAATAACTAACTATTTCCCGTTTTTCAAAATTTTCGAAAAATTAGCCGATTTTTGCTCAAGAAAACCACAAATCGCAAAAAAAAAATTGTACCACCCCTGATGTGTATGCAAAGGTGAGCTTGTTGTAACCTGAATCTCAAATGCATCCGTGCAGCATCCAGTGCATCCGGCACAAGATTGGATGAAAAACGCATTTTTGTCGGATTCAACAAAAAATCTCCGCCTTATTCTCAGAATTTTGGATGCAAAAGGATTCAAAAAGTTCATTTTGGATGAGAAAATGATACAAAAATCCGGCAGATTCAACTGTATTGCAAAATCGATGTATTTGAATGTATTGCAAAAAAATGTTTTCAAATGTAGTGCTGTGACTTGAATCATTTTTTGAGTGGGTTGAATCATGATTCAAATGAATCAATTATTCAAATGAATCAATTATTCAAGTGATTCAAATGAATCATTGTCAAAATCACCTTAGCGAAATAAATTTTCGACTGGAATGTAAAAATATTGCAACTTTATATCTTTCTAAAGAATTATTATCGAGTTTTAATCAGAAATTTTAATTGTTGTTGAAATTAACCCTATTTTGAGGAATGATTCATTTGAATCACGATTCAAATGAGTCGAATCATCGAAGATGACTCATGATTCATCCACAGTGATTCAAGTCACAGCTCTGATTGCAAGTAGTTGAATTTGGATCTGCGGATGCTTTATTGTACCTCTCAAAAATATGAATTTCCCGCTAATTTTTCTTAAAAATTAAAAATTTCAGCAAAAAAATATTTCTCGTATATTATTTTGTATAAGTATAATTTTATGCCTCACCTTTCAGTGTACCTCGTCGTGTGGGCCGGGCTCTAGGCGCCGAAAGCTGCGGTGCTTGGACCGGTCGGGCGAGCGCGTCGCGCGCGAACTGTGCTCGGAGGAAAACCGGCCAAAACGTCGCGAGACGTGTTTCATCCGCAACTGTATGTTCAGAATTTTGTATATCATGGCGAATTGCTAAATTTAGGAAATAAACAAATTTAGGCCTTCCTATCGATTGCGCGGACTTGAAGGAGCAAAAATTGTTTGGCAAAAACGCCGCGACCGCCGCCGACCGCTTAAACGACGGAAACTATACGGTTTTGGTGGCTGGATTTCGCATTCAAGTCTACTGCCATCAGATGAACGAAACCATACCAAAAACCTTCCTCAACGTCCAATCGAAAACCAACTTCGCCGAGTTTTATTCAAAACGGTATTCGAAACTAACCAAATTATATTCCAGAATTAATTTTTGCAAAAAAAATTTTTTTTTCATATTCCAATTATTATAGCGTATGTAAAATTAAAAGTAATAGCTTTTAAGCTATTTTTAAAAAATAATAGAAAAGCGAAAGAAAAATTCAGGCTTGTATACCCATCATATGCATCATGCCCTGTGTGTACCCCCAAAAATTCATATACGGTAGGTGTATTGTATTTTATGTGTTTTTTCGACACTTTCTACCCCTCCCCGGGTAATCCGGCGTGGGGAGCACGAATTTGGCATTTGTTTGGGCATACTGTAGCGCAATATAAAGTATGCTACAGTATGCCAAACGTGCGAAAAACCTGCAAAATGCCAAAAAAACGCAGAAAAAGGCACCGTAGCACTTGCGGAGACAATATAACATACCGTAATCGTCAAAATACGGTAGCCAAAAAATACCGTAGGGCATTCAAAAAACAAGCAAGAGCGCAATATACAGTGTGTTACAGTATGCCAAAAGTGCGAAAAACCTGCAAAATTAAAAAAAAAACGCAGAAAAAGCATCTTAGCACTTGCGGAGGCAATATAACTTACCGTAATCGTCAAAATACCGTAGCCAAAAAATTCAAAAAACAAAAAATTCAAAAAACAAGCGAGACGTAATCTCGCGTTGTTTTATAAAATAAAAAATAACAGCTTAAAATAATAGAAAACGAAAAAAAAATTTAGGCTGGTATACCCATATTCATGCCCGTATGAAGGACGCCGTAACGACTCCTGTGTGTGCACCAACGACGGCCACGTCAGCTATGGCAGGACTCACTTTGCGAAAATTCGTGTGGATTTGCACAATATGAAGATAAACCGTAAGTCTCTACTACGCAAATTTGTCGAATTTGATGATTTTCATGAATTTATTTTAGCGAATGACTTCACATTTGCGTCCTCACACTACGGAAATCTTGTGCCGTACGGAAGCGCCGGCGATTGTTATAGCATGAGCGATTGCCCCCAGGTAAGAAGACTCAGTCTACGTACATTAAAATATACAGAACTTCCAACAATAACTTTGGCGTATAAAACATATTTTATTCGTCTAGGGCCGTTTTTCAATCGATTTGAGCAATAGCGGCCTGAAAATTGTCGCTGACCTTCAGTGGATCGGCCAGGGCTATCGCGTAACGACGCGCATAGAGCGCTCTCAGGTGCGCTTACATTTACAGTAACTTTTTTTAACAAAAAATAATTTCACAATTCAGGATGGCACCCAAATCGATGGAATTTGTGGCGGCTATTGTGGCGAATGTGCCGCCGACCGGTTTAAGGGTCTAGTCTTGGAGGTGAATCGGAACTTCCAAAAGCCCTGAACCTCTGTGAATGAATAAAAAAAAGCAAAAATCGATAGATAGATAGCTTATTGCATTTAACTTTAGGACCTTCAATCGCATTTATAATAGTTGAGTGTTCGGCTATTTAGCTACCGAATTCGAACATTAAATTTTCTATTTTTTTATTTTTCATTTGAAAATTACTTTCAATTTTTGTGTAAGAGTTTTATTTGTTTTGTATTTGCTTTTTGGTGTGTAAAATGTGATGATTTTGGTAGACCATTTTTCTTCTTCGATTTAATAAAGTATAAATTTATCTCTAAAAAAATAAACAAACAACAAATACATACGCATAAATAAAAAAGGAAGGAAAACGACCAGAACAGCGACCAAAAAAAATATTTCGTGCCAAATTTAAGAATCTGATATAGATAATATGTATGTAGATATTTGTGTTTATTTCTCATTGTGGGAATGATATTTGAGATAAATAAACGTTAAGATTTTTACCTGCCTCACTCATATAGGAAAACTAAACACACGGATATTCTTAGAGTAATGTTTGCTTGAAATATTATTAAGTGGTAAAAAGACACCGTCATTTGCGAACCGTTGCAATGGGCTAACTCTTGCGCAATGGCATTTGCCGATCGGATGTTTGAAGAAAATTTGTTTTTCAACAGCGTCAAACCTTATTTGGCCCAAAGAAAAATAACATCAAAACTTCAAAACGACCAAAACCCTATCAAAACAGGGTCTAACTTTCATAGGCCGTTAGATCAATTTTTATATTATATTTGAAAATGTCTGGCTTTGGGTCGGCAAATGTCAATCCGCAAGTGTCTGTTCACTAACTTTACAACAACAAACACTGTATATGCTTACGCTTTTGCATGTAAAAAATAAAACAATAAAAATGGAATGTATGAAGTAATTTACACAAGGCTAGAGTATTGCTTTATGGATAACTATGTATGTATATGTATGTAAGTAAAATTTATCAAGTGAATTTGCTAAGAAATAAAAAAATTAAACGAATAAATAGCTATGCGTCCCACAAAAAGTGAAAAATTGTGTTTAATCGGGAATGAAACAATAAGTAATATGACAAAAATATAATACATAATTTATAATACTTTACACAACCAAACCATAACACGTACCAAAGCAAAATACACACGATTACGCAATTATTTAAATGCAATATAAATAAACAAAAATAAGCGACAACAAGCCATAAATTGAAAATCGGTCCAACAAAAAATAAGAATATTAGGTTGGTTCAAAAGGACGTGCGGTCGTATTTAAGTGTATTTTTCTATGTTTCTAAAATATATACATTATGCAGTTTTAAAGCGCGTTTTGTGGCGCATCTAATCATACCTTATTTGCTCAAAATTGTTGAGTTTTAATTGCTAAAAAATGTTTGGAAGATGATTGACCAAAAATCACCTTGGCGCCAGAGCCGCCGGTGGAATATGAAAGGATTGGTGTACTTTGAGGTACTGAATCCTAGTCAGACGGTTACGACGGACCTCTACGCACAACAATTGAGTCATGTGGACCAGGCGCTGCGTCGACAAGACGTGGATAGAACGATTAAAAAATGTCTCCATGATAACGCTATGACCGCACACGGCAAAAATCACCCAACAAAAAATCGAAGAATTGGACTGGAAAGTTCTGCCTCCTCCACCATATAGCCCAGACATTGCTCCATCAGATTACCATTTGTTCCGGTCCATACCGCACTTCTTGGTGGAAGAAAAATTCAAAAACATCGAAAAAGTCAGAGTTTGGGTGTCCACCTATATAGTGCAGCCAGTTCTTCGAGGATGGCATTCGTGGAAGATAGCGAAAGATCATTGATAATGATGGCGAATATTTGTTGGATTGAGCTATTGTATGGTTAGTTTTTGAATAAATTTTTTTTACTTGATGACCGCACGTCCTTTTGAACCAACCTAATATAGTCAAAAAGACACATATTTGACTCTCTTGTTTAATCATAAAAAAATCAAAAAAAGAACAATTTTTGAAAGCCAAACACATAAATTTTCGAAACCGGTTAGAAATTTAGAGAACAAATTCCACACACAAAAAACTCACTAACAATTTTACATGCCTTGCTTTGCGCGCTTCGCCCTTTCCTTTTCGGCGTTCTTCTCCTCCCACTCGTGGAGGACGTCCTCGTGAACCGTCGACCACTCCCATTGCTGGCTATCCTTCGACGCGTCACAAGGCATCATGAAAATCTCGTTCGTCACCGAATCCGCATCCATGCACAAATTGCTGACTTTGTGGAAGAGCTGCTTTGTCTTGACGAGATATTTGAACCACTGATTGCCGCGCATTCCATGACTATAATTTAAAAATGAATACTAGTCAAATTAAAAGAAAAAACACAAAAACAAAAAATATAAAATAAATATAAACAAATAAAAAATACATTGTTTAATTTTTTAAAATTACCAAGCGAAAAGAGTAATCGGTGCCCGATCATTTGAAGTTGAAACATCAAAACACATAGTTCGCCCTGACGGACGAATATCTTCGTGAAATCCGAGATGCAACTTCTTAAGATTTATCTTTGAATAATCGCACTACATAACATTGTTGAGCCCACTACCTCCTGACGGGGGAGGGTCTTGGAATTGGAAAAAAAATTTTGTCCCCAAAAATTCAGAAGGATTTAAATGGAGTATTTTCTCTTTGGAGCATATCATAAAAGAGGTTGCCCAATTTTATAAAAAATTTAAGCAAAAAATAGACATTTTTCAGTAAATAATAGATGTTTTTGCAAAGGGCCTCCCCCTTCGATTTTTTTTCGAAAACGCAATTTTCTATGTAGTTTAAAGGCTTTTTTTAATTAGTTAAAGAAAAAAATTTACCTTCTCTCCACCACCACCACAAATGCTAAGGCCAAACTTCTCGCCGGATTGTTTAAAAAACGTGTCCACACATTTTTGTGCGGCCACATTTTTCAGTTCTCCTAAATAAATCAAAATTATTTTAACAAATGCGCTTCCTTAAAACATGTCATAAAACAAAAAATTTCAAACCGTTCGCGCCATCCGGAGGCTCAACGGCGGGATAAAATTCGTTCTGGTCAAAGGCAATTTCCTTTATGAACCAATCGAATGAGTTACACTTCAGACGCTTGCGCACCTCTTTTTGCTTGTCCAAATTTCCTAATATTACACAAATAATTCAGCAAAAATTATACTTTAAAAAATTCTAAAATGCCAAAAAATTCAACTATGAAAAATACCAAAAAAAATTATTTCAGCAAATTGAAAAATTAGCACATTCATTCCCTCATAGCCCTCACACGACACTCAATCTCTGATTACACATATATTATAGTCATACGTTAGCAATTAATAGTCATACACTGGCAATTAATAATCATACACTGCAAATTTACAAAAAAAAGTTACCCGCGTCAGCATTTTTCATAGCCGTTCTTCGATCGTAAAGAAAGTTTTTATAGTCATCCATCCAAACCTCGGCAACGCGCTTATAGTTCCGTGAAATAAAATCGCCAATTCCCGGATTCGGGAACGGCACATATTTGCAGCGATAAATGTGACCGACGCGAGAGCACGGCGCGTCCACCAACTGACCATGGCATTGCCAAACCTGAACTTGTACGATTAAAAATACGAATAATAAAAACATTTAAAATAAAAAACATCTATAAACACTCCAAAAATTTTTTTAATGAAAATTTTATTAAAAAAATAGAAGAACCTTGAAAGACAATTCGTATTGTTCACCGCCCCAAATGTCGAGGCCTTCGTCATAACCGCCCAGCTCCCAAAACCATTTTGCACTAATCGCAAAATACCCGCCGGCCATTACCGGGCTTTTGAAGGGCCGCGACGGATGGGCTAAGTCATCGTCGGTGAGTGGAAGACGCTTGTAGTTGAACTCCCAATCGAACGATCCTGTAGCAAATATTAAACAATTTTCAACCGAAAAAAACTACAACAATTTTCAGCTATACAAAAAAATTAATGAAGAAACAGTAAATACCTCGCGCACCCTCGTCCTGTGCTCTGTACTCGTACGTGTCACAGTCAATAACATCGACAAATGGGCAAACAACAGTTCTGAAAATTTGTGAAAAATAAAAACAAAAAATTGAAAAAAAGCAAAGTAAATAAAAATATTAAATATAAAATTAAAGAAATACATAGATCAACCAAAAATAATGAAACAAGTAAAAAAATAAAATAAAATAATGTAAGGGTAATTAACAGAGCCCATCATCCAAAATCGTTATTATAATAAAATCAAAAAATAAACTATTGAAATGTTTGAAGAGGAAGAAAAAATCCTACTTATAATTCAAAGCAATCGGTTCGACGAGTGGCGGCAGCCAATTGTAATTCGCCTCCGAATGTGCGTCCAAAAATACGAGAATTTCCGAGACAGCAGCCTTAGCGCCCACCAAACGCGCTCGAATGAGACCCTCACGCTTTCTAAAACAAAGTGTAAAAATAATTTGAAAATTTATTCATTGAATATTGAACCAAAAAATAACAAAAAAAATCAATATCTCAAAAATTCAAAGCACAAAAACAGCAAACATTGAGTCATTAAAAGACGCTTAACGTTGTGCAAAAATCAATAAAATACGGAAAAAAATAACATTTATATTTTTGCTTAAATGAATCAATAATTACTCTGTCCGCACGACCTTCACAATATGGTCCATATTGTGCACTTTCCAGTAGTCCTCGAGCGGTTGCTTCAAGAAAGGTTTTGTGCTCGCGTCGTCCACCAAAATCACCTCTTTCACAACGCCGGGCGGCGATCGACTCACCACCGAGTACGCACTTCGTAAAAGCGTTGAAAAATGCTAAAAAACCCAAATATATCTACGAAAATTAGCCAAAGCGTGGAATACATTAAAAAATTGGACATAAAATAAACTTCTGAAAATGTATGTAAAAATTCAAAATATAAGTATATACCAACCTCGTTGTGAAAGGGAAAAATGACAGAAACGGACGGTAATTTCTCGATGTATTTCACGCCTCGACACGACGCATGGCGAATGTCCTTCACCGATCGATTCAACGTAATCTGATCACTCACGTACGCATCGTAGCCGTTTTGACGATAAAGCTCGTCCTAAACATCGCCATACAAAATTCACCCAGCTCCACTTTCAATATTATTATTTATATACGGCTTATTGTGATTATTTTAAATGCAAGAGAAAAATGTTGTAAAAAATTCATTTCTACAAGTTTTCACCTTTCTCATTTTTCAAACCAAAAATAAATGAAAAAAACAATACAAAAAGTATTTTAAAACAATCAAAATTACAAAATATAAGATTTTATTTAAAAAAACAACCAAATTACCCGAATTGTTGCAACAGTTTCGTTGTCTTTCGGTAACACAACGGCAGTGCCCCGCTCGCCGGGACCGGTCCTCTTCTGCTCCTCGTTGAATACCGCCTCGTCAAAGTAGTCACGCTTCGGAAGATTTCGATACTTCAAAAACGGATCAATACTTTGGTCTAAAGTAGTCAGAAGACAAACATCAAAAAAAGAAATATCGAAAAGCTGTGGTAATGTTGGAATTAGCCTAATTGATCTCTAAAATGTTTCTAAGCGATAATATATTTAATCGATAATATATTGGCAACAAGGTTTGCTTCAATTTTAATGTCTAAAATTGCGATTCCAATTATGATACATCAAAACCGGAAATAGTACATTATTAATTATGAATAGGCAGAGAGAGAGAGCGCGGACAATCAGAGAAAAATACCTCTTTGTAATTGTCGTGGCAAGACGTGGCTCGTATTTTTTTTAAATGTAAAAAGTGAACAAATATACGAAATATACGAAAACTGAAAAGCTACCTGAATTATACAGCGACGATTTCACGTCATTTTGTGATGGCATTACGACGTTCGCGTAGAAATAGATTAAGGCCGCCAAAAACAACAAATACGCCAGCATATGCCATACCCTCCTCGAAACGTAGCGTGTAAGACGACGTATTCTCATTGCTTTCATCGTGTATATATATCGAACGAACTCAAGCCCGTCCACGTCCTCTTTCACTAACAATTAATTCATAACAATACAAAAGTGGGGCACCAATTTTTTATTTAAAATTCCAGCACACAACTTTGAAATAAAATCGCTGTAAAATACACAGCACTTAAAGTTGATAAAGAAGTTCCCGTAATTTTCATTCCTTCTACATATGTACATCTATCCCCTCAATTTTTTTATATAGAAGAAAAAAGTGGTGAATAAATAAATAACCAAAACAAGCAATAAGTGGACAATAAATACTCAAAAAGAAAAGTTGATCGTCGATATAAAAGTTTGCTGTTCATCCTAAATATTATTATTATAAAACTGCAAAACAAAACAAAAAAATTGCTATCGAGAAAAAGCGTTTAGTGTAAAACGGGTTCATGTTGGAAAAAAGTTCAGGGAAATACAAAATTGCTGGAGAAATAAATGCACCAACAACTTTTACAACAAAAACTCCCATAAAATTGTAAACAAGCAGAGACTGGACTCCTTCGGCCCTTGGTAATCGTTGAAGAAAGCTATAACGTTACCGGGCTTTAAAACATACTTGTCAGACCCCTTCGAATGGATGGGTATTTCTGGAACGGAAGTTTCTAAGCAAGCCGCTGACATGATCTTAATGGGATTACGTGCTGCGCGGAACATTCTATTCAAGAAATGTAAGGCATGGAGGCACAAAATATCGAATACGGCAGGAGGGAGCAAAAAATTTTACAGTTTGGGTAGGCTTAAAAGGAGAAAAAAATAGGCATTTTATTGAAAATTTTCAGAAAATTTTGCAGAAAAAGAGCGCCAGAAAAAACGTCGCTATTTGAAGTTTAGTTTCAGAAAAATGAAATGACCTATGTATTTCCTCAAAGAGGAACAAAAATCGTTCGGCGATTTTGTGCAGTGCACAAAAGTTGTAGTCAGTGCTGGGACTTGAATCCGTTTTGAATCCGATTGAATCCGGATTCAAACAGCGGATTCAGTGTTTTTTTGGCAAATTTCGGAATTTGTTTTTAACTTCAATAAATGGCCTATCTAATGCAAAATTAATTAAAACTACGAATATGCCAATCAAA
>SAUE01000208.1:76517-88444 GCA_009724625.1 Deladenus siricidicola
CGATTTTTGACAAGCTTAGAATTTCTCGAAAATGTTCTTTAAATATTTTTATTAATTAAATTTTTATTATTATTAAATTTTTATTTATGTTGGTTAATTTTTTTCTAAATGAATTTGTTTGGAAGATAAATTTGTTTAGCTGGCGGTTGTGCGTCGAAACGGCGAAAAGTCGCAAATTCCCGCCGAGAAGGTGGTCGTCGGCGACATCGTGGAGGTGAAGGGCGGCGATCGCGTGCCCGCCGACATCCGCATCGTCGAGGCGCGCGGTTTCAAGGTCGACAACTCGTCGCTGACCGGTGAGTCGGAGGCACAGTCTCGCTCGCCGGAATGTACTAGCGAGAATCCGCTTGAGACGCGCAATTTGGCCTTCTACTCGACGAACGCCGTCGAGGGCGTTGCCGTCGGCGTTGTTATTCAAATCGGCGACAACACGGTTTTTTTCTGTTTCTTCAACGTTGGATTGATTTTGTTGTAGATTTGCTGTGAGAGCTCTCTCTTTCATGTATGATTTTTTGTGTGCAAAATTTTTTTAATGTTAGGTGATGGGCAAAATTGCACATCTGACGTCGGGTCTTCAGCGTGGCAAGACGCCGATTGCGTTAGAAATCGATCATTTCATTCACATCATTACGGGCGTCGCATTTTTCGTCGGCATCTCGATGTTCATTATTGCACTGTTGGTGGGCTCGAAGTTTTTGGAGAGCATCGTTTTTCTGATTAGCATGATTGTGGCAAATGTGCCGGAAGGTAGAATTTTGTTTACTGTGGAAAAAAAGTCCAAAAAAATTGAAATTTATTAAAAAATATATTCGAATAGTTAGCATTTGTTGAATAATTCAAAAAAAAATTATTTTTTGTTTAAAACTTTTTTTAGGTCTTATTGCGACGGTTTGCGTGTGTTTGACGCTAACGGCCAAACGGATGGCCCGCAACCATTGTTTGGTAAAGAACTTGGAGGCTGTCGAAACGCTCGGCTCCACGTCGACGATTTGTTCAGATAAGACGGGCACATTGACGCAGAATCACATGACTGTCTCACATGTTTGGTCAGTTTTACTGTCCTTTTTGGGGGTGGGTGGTTGTTTCGAAAATGGTATTTATAGTTTTTCTGAGCTGCACAACACAACTTCAATTTTCAATCGGTTTAGTGTAGTGAACAGAAGTAAAAAAAACGTTATTTAGCCAATTTTTATGATTCATTTTAGGCGAGACAAAAACGTACATAAGATCCACATGTTTTCGAACGTGGTGGGCGAAGCTCACAATATGTTTAGATTCAACGACGCGGAGACTGCGCTCATTCGCATTTGTGCGCTTTGCAATCGCGCCGACTTTAAGCCCAATCAAGTAAGCTGAGGGTTATAAGCAGAGAGGGCTGTGTGACTTGAATCACTGTATATGAATCCATGAGTCATCTTCAATGACTCAAATGAATCATTCCTCAAAATAGGGCTAATTTCAATAACAATTATAATTGAATTATTACAAGTTTTAATTAAAAAATTTTAATTGTTATTGAAATTATCCCTATTTTGAGGAATGATTCATTTGAATAATTGAAGGTGATTAGTTAGAAACATAACTTGCAATATTTTTATATTTGACGAAAATTTTTTTCTCTAAAGTGATTTTGACAAATGAATCATTCAAATTCAGAGCTCTGGTCGTAAAAAAATAAAAGAATTTCTATTCTTTCTTTTTTCAAAGTAAAGTGATCTATGTAAATCTCCTTTTGTTCTAGCTGTTTTAAGGCCATTTCTTATTAGGAAGAAGTGCACATTCTTCATCGAAAGTGTATTGGTGACGCGTCGGAGGTGGCGCTGCTGCAATACGCCGAACTTCAGCTTGGCAGTGTTGCGGGCTACCGTCTGCGCAATCCGAAACTTGCCGAAATTCCGTTCAACTCCACCAACAAATTCCAGGTCTCCATCCACGACATGGCCGAGGACGATAAGGGTTTTTTGGTGGTAATGAAAGGTGAGCTCTCTTTTCTGCTGTGACAATGTTTTTTGAAAGAGTTTAGTAGTTTGGATTTTGAAGCGGGAGTGGCTTGCGCTTGATTGTTATTCATTATATAAGTATCCCTGATATATATACAATGCTCTAAAAATGTTAAAGGCGCACCCGAACGCATTGTGGCTCGTTGTGCGACGATTCTCGTCGACGGCGAAGAGCAGCCGATGAATGACGAAATTCGCAACGAGTTCAACGAGGCGAATCATCACTTGGGCAGTAAGGGTGAGCGCGTGTTGGGTTTTTGTGATATGCACTTGGATCGGTCGAAGTTTCCCACTGGCTTCAAATTCCACAGCGAGGATCCAAACTTTCCGCTGGACGGTCTGCGCTTTGTTGGGCTTGTGTCGATGATCGATCCGCCGCGGGAGGGCGTGCCAAGATCTGTACTTTTGTGCCAGGAGGCTGGTATTCGGGTAAATTTTTTTGGGTAATCTAAAAAATCTTGTGAAGTTTTGTTGGCCAACTCAACTTATTATAACAAATAAATTATTTGAAATAATTTTCTGGTTAAGGTCGTGATGGTCACTGGAGATCATCCCGTCACTGCGCAGGCTATCGCCACTAAAGTTCACATTATTAAACATGGCTCACAAGTAGCGAAACTCGTCGACGATTCGAATTCATTTGAGTTGATTGAGGCGGCGGGAGTGGATGAGTTTGCTTTTTTCTTTCGAGATTAAATTTATATTGAACTTTTACTTGAATGCAATTTGGCTGTTTGTAATAGCCAAAAATATGTGTATCTAATATTAACGAATTGAAAAAAATTAGAATTTCTCCGAGGTTGTCTCTGTTACTTTATACATATGATATTTTTGCGCTTATTATACATATAATTGGAAATTTTATAGCAACGTTCCGGCGATCGTCGTCCACGGCGAACAATTGGCGAAATTAACTCCGGAGCAACAGGATTTCATTGTTGCAAACTTTAGTCAGGTTTGTTCGATGTGCTTTGGATGTCGGTTTTGAAAATGTTTTTGGATGTGTAATACATATGTTGTGTAAATTTAATAGGTTTTATATTTATTGAAGAAATTATTAAAAAGGTATATATCTTATGGTGCGGATAACTTAGGTGGTATTTTCGCGAACTTCACCTGCTCAAAAGTTGAGCATTGTAGAGTCATATCAGCGTGCCGGGAACATTGTTGCCGTCACCGGTGATGGCGTGAACGATGCGCCCGCACTACGAAAGGCGGATATTGGTAACGTTTTGCTTAATAAGTTGATTGGAAAGTGAGATTTTTTGCTGTTTCGATGAGGATTATCTTGTCAGATTATCGCCACCGAATTATTTCCAAATGGGACAAAAAAAAATTTAGAAATTTTATATTTTAGGAATTGCGATGGGTATTTCTGGAACGGAAGTTTCTAAGCAAGCCGCTGACATGATCTTAATGAACGATAACTTTGCTTCCATTGTATGTTTTTAGCCTTATTGCTATTTTTGTTTTGTCTAACATTATTTATTTTATACTTTTGCATGTGGTAGGTGAAGAAATTTTTATTTTTTAGGTGGAGGACATACATACATATCAGGGGTGTGCCGCAAATAAATTTTATTTGCGAAAATCGCAGATTTTTGCCCAAAAAAACCGCAAATTTTTTTTTATAAAAAAAATTCGTATTGAAAAATTTGTTTACTGATATCTTCGTAATAGGATCACTTAATATAACGTTATGCCAAATTCCAGGGGCTGGAGGCATAGATATTGTATTTGACCTGCTTAATTTGTTTTTAGGTATTGGGAATTGAGGAGGGTCGTATTATTTTTGACAATTTGAAGAAGAGTATTGCATATACGCTTACTTCTAACATTCCAGGTATGCATTGCTTGCTTAATAGTTTCGACACGATAATCTTAATGTATTGGTTTAGAAATTACTCCATTCTTATTCCACGTCACATTAGGCATTCCTCTACCGATGACGGTTATTGGCATTTTGTGCATCGATTTGGGCACGGATCTGGTTAGTGTATTTTTTATTTATTTGGTCTAAAAAAGTTAGATACTATTCATACACATTATTTGCCTAAAAATCGCATATCTTATAAATTTGTAGCTTCCGGGAATTTCGCTAGCTTATGAGGAGGCCGAGTCCGACATTATGAAACGTCCGCCGCGCAACGCGAAATACGACAGACTCGTCAACTGGAGGTTAGAAAATTGCTAAAAAATTCATTTTTATCGGTTGTATTCCTTTTTTATTATTCGCAATTACATCAATAATAACGTGAATATGGCTGCATATTTTTTGCTATTAATATGCATGTGTTTATTTGGTTGTAATATTTTACAGAACAATCAACTTTGCGTATTTGCAAATCGGAATACTTCAGGCGTTAGCCGCTTACAGTACCTACTTCTTTGTAATGTGGGACAATGGTTTCTACCCGAAGGAGTTGCTTTTTGTTCGTAATAAGTGGCTCGACCAGAACGCGACGGTGCTTGACAGCTTTAATCGCGAATGGGTGCTTTTTTCGTGTTAGACTATAGAATTTTTTGGAAAAATGTTATTTGTTTTTGTCATAGCTTTTTTATTAGATGAATTTTTAAAATTGATCAAGAACCAAAAGTTATGAAAAAATGAAAAGCGATGCCTTTAAATTGGGCCATCTTCTAATTTTTATCAACTACCATATGATTTTTTGTTATTATTTAACTTTCGTTTTTTAAGAACTACGAGGAGCGGAGGACCGTTGAAAAGAGCTCCAATACGGCCTTCTTTTTTGCGGTTGTGGTAGTGCAATGGGTGGATTTGATTATATCGAAAACTCGCAAGAATTCACTTCTCACTCAACGGCTGACGTAATTATCTTATTTTTTAAACTTTTTTTTTTGTTAGCACGAAGAGGTATGTACATATGTTAGATATATGTGTGCGCTTATTTCAGGAACCAGGTGCTCAACTTCAGTCTCATTCTCACTATAATTATAACGATGCTGATTATGTACGCGCCGTATCTTAAGGATGTTTTGCGGATGTCTGGATTGAGGTTTTTTTACATACGTGGCCGAGAGGGGAGGAATGGGGTGGGGTGGAGAAGTTTCCCTCCCGTGGATTTTTTTAAATATTTTTCTCACGTAAAAGTTGATTTGGCAATTCTTCTCCCAATCGTGGAAGATTCCCACGAAAGTAAGTAGATTTGCTTGAATAAATTTATTTAATTTTTTAATTTTTAAAATCAACTAAATTTGCGGATGTCTGGACTATGCATGCTCACGTTGGCGCGGCCAAGGGAAGTTCCTCTCCCACGGATATAAAAAAATATTTTTTACATGAAAAATTAAAATTTTGGTGATTTCCTTGGCAAAAGAACAATTCACCGGGACGCGTCTGCGCATTCCATTTTAGATTTTTTAATATTTTGTTTTGACAATAGTGGTTCGAGTGGGTTTGATCGAATTTTTTTTTTATTTTAGAAATTAAAATGAAAAAAATATGAAAACCAACAATAGCAATACATTATTTTTGATCATTGCAGATTGCGTTGGACGTTGGTGGCGGTTCCGTTTGCGTGGTTTATTTTCCTCTATGACGAGACGCGCCGATTCTTCATTCGTCGAAATCCTGAAGGTGTTGTGGCGAAATTCACGTACTACTGACGCAAGCTAATAAGCAGAAGACGTGAATATGCTTTTGCAATGTTTGTTTATTCGATATTTTTGAATAGGATTGCGTATGTCTATATATAATGAAAATATGTCTGTATAACATGTTTATAGGGTAATGACGATAAAAGTACGAAATTATTGACGTAGATAAGGATGTTAATTTTTGTCATTTATCACTTATATTTATTTTTAATGTTTTTTGCAAAATAATTAAAAAATGTTAGCACAACATTTCTTTATCATATTTTTAAGTTGTTAGATACAATGCTTAAGCCATTGCTCTATTTTTCTACTCTACACCTTCTAATTGAGGTATACATATTTTTAAAATAGAACAGTTTGCCACAATATTTTAAAATGTTAGTAATAATAAAAAATTTTGACTTTTTTTAGAAAATGAGTTTTCCACGAAGTAAGTCAAAAAATTTTAGCAGCTCATATTTCTGTTTACGGTGATCTAGATCTTTTTTTAGAAAATGAGTTTTTTTTTCCGACTTGCATTTTGTAAATACTTGGATACTTCCCTTGTGTTCTCATCAGTACAATAAGAAAATCTTCATACGAACTTTGGTAAACGAACAAAATACGTATGTATGTAGAATGTGGATTCTTGCTCGACGTTTTTTAATTCTTATCGCCGAGTTGCTTCGACGCGTTTCCGTGGGCCAGACGGCGCTCTTCCTCCTGCACTTGATTTTGGTAGTGTATTTGTCGTTTTCGACACCGCTGTTGGTGCGCTATCTGCTGTCCGCCGGCCATGTGTCACAGGAAGTGCCTCTGGAATTTACATTTCACACTTGCGACGCGGAGCTTCATGGCGTATGCTCATTTCCGGAGGCGACGGCGCTCATGGAACCGGTATGTATTGATGTATTTGCTTTATTGTTTAGGGAAGCAGGTAATTCGAGGATTTGGTTGGTAGAATAGCTCAACTGAAGTTTTCCTTTTTGATTTTTTTGCATGCTAATTTAATGTGTTCAAAAACCTTTCAAAAATTTTTCAAAAAATGTTGCTTTTATAATTTGAAATTTTTGCGGTATTTTTTTAGTATAAATCCAAACAAAGTTTCTCATTTAGGAGATGGTGGAGCTAATGCCGGGGTACTACCACAGTTTTGCGTTGGATTTGGTTGTCTACGACACGCCTCAGAATCGCGGCTTAGGCATCTTTATCGCCACGCTTCAGCCCAAAAACGACGAATACCGCACGCTAGCCGTCTTGCACAAAAGCGTGCCGGTGCTGAAGTCGAGTTTTGGCGGGCGATCTGTTCTTTCGACGGCTTTCGTTTTGGTATTCTTATTTATTTGGTTAAAAATATTTTAAAGTACCTGTCTCGAAATTAAAATATCGATTTACACATGTTTTGATGGGAAGGAAGGCAAAATGAAGTGAAATTATTAAAAATTTACGGTCGGATTTGAAATGGCAAAATAAAATTGCGTGCCGGGCCGCCCGCATTGTTGTCTAGTGTCTCGCTGTTTGTCGTACTCGTTGAGTCGTAGATTCCGAAAAGTGAACAACCCCTAGCTTGAACCTGCGCCCTCTAAAAGAGTTCACTTCAACTTAAACAATGAAATGGAAATTAAAATGAATAATTTTTGGTAAAGTCGGCCATTTCTCTTAGAATATAGCCGAGAAATTTTTCTATCATTTTTATTTCACTTGAGAGGGGAAGGAGCTGAAAATTTCGAAATTTTTTGGACTTTTCCTTGGCATTCGTGTTGCCAGCGACGTTGATTTTGTTAAATTTCGACAAATTTTTAGGCAAGGAATGTGGCGTTTTTGCCGCTATACCTGTGCAGTTTCTTCGACGATCGTTTGCCGGATTCGGACGTGATTAGTGTGAAGTTTTCGAAATATTTCTATGAGAAGTCGGAGAACAGAACACGCTCCGTTCTCGTCCAATTACAAAGCAAATTCATTCAGGTGTTCATTTACAATTTGTTTTTTCTTTCATTTGCATACTTTAGGCTATCCCATTTTTTGTGCCTAAAATTTTTTTCCATAACCTTACAAATTGACTGAATTAAAAACGCTGGTGGATTTCAATTTTTGTGTTGTAACCTTAATCCCATATACTTTTTTTTGATTCCTGCAATTTGTGTACATTTTTTCAATTATGTATTCAAACTATAACTCGGCGAAAAATCGCGATTTGGTGCGCCACTCCAAAAATGACCATAGATCACTCTAAAATGATCGTAGAATGAAAATAAGGACGTTTTTGAACAGTTCTCCTAAGGTAAAAGAAAAAATTTCACAAAATGTTGCAATAATAATTTTGTAGGGAGCGGAGCGGTATATTTTTTGAAAATTGGCATTAAAACAAGCATTTTCCGAACACCTGGGACATACTCAGCTGTCAATTTTTGAACTCAACAATGCACTTTTCACTCCCCGCGCCACTATTGCTCCCCNCCCCGCGTTTGCGGGGGGTCCGCGGGGGTGATTCAAATGAGTTGAATATCATCGAAGATATGACTCGTTATTCATCTACAGTTGTTTAAGTCACCGCGCCCTGTTGGTTGGAACTGTTTTCGATGACACTAACTGTAGGGTAACGGCCAAAAGTAAGTAATATGGGATGCATCCATACATAATTTTAAGTAGTTGATTATTTTAACTGCCTTTCCAACAATGTTTTTAACGAAAATATGTACATATAAATAAATGCATGGACATTTCAATACGATACGATTTTCAATATGATATGATATGATAAAAGATATACGATGCGATATGATTCTCGATACGATACTCACATTACTATTTGAAGCGCCAATTTTGAGGAGGAATAAAAGTGATGGAACAGCTAACAAAACTGTATTCGGTTAACGGGAGCGGGGCAGTATATTTTTTGAAAATTGTATGTGTGTGTTTGGGTGTGTTTGTGTGTGTGTGTGTGTGGGGGGTTATGTTGCAAACTTAGCAGCAATTTCGGCTTTAAATACACAATGGATTGAGGCGAGGAGAACGAACGAGAACAATAATTTTCTCCCTCAATCGTTTTCCCTCTCTATTTGGGGGGGGAGATCTATTTGGAGATAAAGCACTTCCACATATTACCCTTTTTTTGGTTCAATGAAGTATGTATTTACACGGAATTTTTTCTTGTAGCTCTCGTCGGCGAAGCTCAAAATTCACGCACACGTGGGAATGCTCAGATACGCCGTCCACGAGTACCCCCTAATTTCCTACTTGACGTTTCTGACGCTGTCGGGCGCGTTCTACTTTACGTTTTTTGCACTGTATTGGGCATGGCGCGGCTATTTTCTCTTCGAAGACGTCCAACAAACGGCGCGACGGTGAATTTTTGGTGTTTTTTTTTTGACTTTTTATGATGATTGTTTTAATTTTTTCGGCCAATTCCTCTCGAATCAACTTCACTCTTTTTTTAAATAAAATAGTTTCCATTCTTAGAAAAAAATTATTTATTAAAAAAAATTAGACAAGTTTTATGACTAAAATTTCTTGCGTGAAAAAAATATTATCAGCAAAAATTATATATTTTTTCGTTATTTGTTGGCTAATAATCATTTTAATATTCTTTACCTCAATTGTTTCGGACTCGATGAGGTATATACACATTTTTTGCTCACATTTTTGATAGATTTTATTTGTAAGTTTGCTCGCTAGCGTTAATCTTTTCAAAATATTTCAATATAGGTTTCTAGTTGCGATTTACGGTTTCTTTTTTTCACTTATTTCTAAGATTACCATATCTACGGGTTGAGATATTTTATAGCGTGTGATTATTTTTTATATTTTTGTATGCCTTTCGTGGATTTTCATTAAAAAATTTGAAATTTTATTTTTTTATTATTTTTAGAAAACGTTAAAAATTCCATTTATTTTTAACTTTCAATGAGTTTCGACGTTTGAAGGCTTCTATTATTATCATACATATCTTTTTATATTGTGTATTTTTCTTAATTTGTAGATGAGAGAACTTGTAGTATATATATATATATTAATTAAATAAAGAAATTGTCGAAATTTTGCACGCAACTTTTTAGATACAAAAATGAATTTTCCGATTTCAGCAAATTTTCTTGCGATTTTTTATTTGACTTTTGTGATTTGATGAATGCGATTTTATGGGGATTTTGGAACACCTAAAATGTGTAAGAGCGAAATCTTGGTCTAAAATTTTAATCAAAAAATTCAATATGTATTAGTTTTTGAATAAAAAAAGATCAAGAAAAAAAAGATGATGAGAATGGCAGAAGTGCTGAGAAATAAAAATTATCAAATTTTTTTCTTTTACTATATTTTATAGCTATTATATTTTTTCTAATTTTTTATAAATCAATAATGAAATTTATATCTCATTGATGGAATTTATATTTCATCAACAAAATTAAAAATTGTTTTTGAAGCAGTGTATCACTTTTTTTGTACTTTAACGTCCTTCACAGTCAACAACAGTAATTTGTAGTTCTACAGTTACGGGGAGAATACGACGGTAGCTTTAGCTTAGTGCAGAAGGTATAGCACAGCTTTGTATAAGTTTTAGCATCCATTTTCTGTGGATTAAAATTGCAATACCCTTAAAAACGTTAAAATTGAAAATCAAAAACTTAATTTTTACGAAAACTCTGGAAATGAATTTGCAAATTCATTTCCATAGCGAAGTTCAAAATCGCAAAAAAAAGCGGAACATTTGTTATGCACGTGAACTCGACCTTTGACTTGTGTTTTTACTTCGACATATTTTCCATTTCCTTTTTGTTATAAATTAAATAACTTTGCTTTAGTTTTATTATTTATTATTACCTTAATATTATTAACTTTATTTTATTGATTTTTGCGGCGGAAATCTAGCAAAAAATAAAAAAATATACTTTCGGAAATTTTTGAAACATCTTTGAATGTTACGAATTATTTTCAAAAAATTTAATTTCCGTAAATTTAATTTCAATCGAGTTTTGTAATCATAAAAATAGACAGCGACTTGACAGTTAGTTACCTATTTTTAAGGCAAGAACAAAGCGCGTTATAACTTATACATAAGACAGGCTGGAATAAAGCCGTACGAAATTATTTTCAAAATTATTTTTCAGTCTGCCCTAAAAAGCTTTCCCCTTAAATTCACCTGCTGAATTGGATTCATTTGCATTATAGACTTAATCAATTTTTGGATCTTTCCCTTCTACATTCGCAAAATTTAATGTAAAATTTTTGGAACATGACCACCAATCATGAGATTTTTTTCAATTTTTGTTCATTTTATTTATTTTTCCACCATTTCAATTCTACACGTGCGTATCGGAATGTCAAAAATTTGAGACCCCTTACAAAAAGTTAATCGCGTCAATTGAAATGTTGACAAGTAAACAAATTAATTTCATTAATAAATAATTTTAGTACTTTTATTGTTAATTTCATAAATAAACAAATAAAGGCTCGGGCCCACTTTTTGCCAGGCTCGCCCCCGATTGGGCCCGGTTAGGCGCGGGTGAAAATTTCAGTTTAAAAAAATAAGGAAATAAATAAGTTTTTGTATACATTTAATTTTTAATTTTGTAATGATTTTTTTTTTGCTCCAAAGGCTAGAAATTTTGCAAAGTTTAATTTTTTGACAAGAATTTCTTACATTTCGACCGGTATTTTTGTAAAAAGAAAAAAATATATAAAAACAGCTAAGACGCGGTCAGTCTGGCGCCGAGCCCGACCCGGTCCAATTGTGAGCCCGGCCCGACACCGAACGGGACCGGACCGGGCTATCCCGCGAGCCAGCCACCCTAACTTTTAAAATGGATGAATTTTTGAAGAAAAGTTGACCCAATAAAATTACCTTCACAAAACATACAAACATTTTAAAATATGCGAAGTGTATTTTGTGAAGAAAATTGTTTTTCTTTGAATTTTTTGATTTTTGCAAGAAAAAATTTATAATCTCAAGGTAGGTAAATAAAATACCAATCACATAATTGGAATTACGAAAACTCAGCCGTAAATATTAATTTTTTTGCTGTGTAATTGTTGTTTATAATATTTTTGCGAAAAATTGGCTTTTGTCAATGAAAGGTGTTATCAATGACGAAATGCATACGTTAGAGCGAGAGACGGAGAAAGAGAGAGAGAAAGAATTCACCATCCACAAAATTTCCAAGTTGTGGTCAGAAAACAATGTAATCTGATAAATATTAACTAAATTAATATAATGTACCTGCTTTAATAATTTTGCAATAAATTTTTTCGGCTCCGCCCATTTTTCCATTTTCCTATTTTCCGGTTTTTTGGCCTAAAATTTTCCGTTTTCCAAACGCGGAAAATAAAATTTCTTTC
>SAUE01000209.1:22688-36070 GCA_009724625.1 Deladenus siricidicola
GTAAAAAAATGTAAATTTGAAACAAAAATTTTATCATAGCATCTATAGATTCAAAAAATATTAATCAAAACGCTCACTTCTAAAATTTTTCCTGGTTTTTGTTTTTCCTTTTTTAATTCAATTTTCTCACCTATTTCTTCTCATTTTTTTCATGTTTTTTGTTTTGTTTACTCTCACTTTCTTTCTTTCATTTTTTCTCTTTTTTTTTAATTTTTATGCAAACATTTCAAGGGTAAAAAATCTGGGCCAGTTGGGGCCAGCCTGGCAATTGTTTTGACCCGGCCTGCCCGCTGTCTCCCCCCCCCCCCAGGGCCAGCCTGGTATTTTTTTGACCCGTAATGCCCGCTGTCTCCCCCAGAGCCAGCCTGCTAATTTTTTTGAGCCGACCAGTCCTGTCCGGTGTAGAGGAGAGCCGGCCCGGTTAAAAGCCTGACTGTAAAAATAACAAAAAATACCAGGTTTAAATGTAAAAAATAAAAATAAAATATTTTAACTTTTCGTCAAAATTTTCTTAATTTATTTTGAAAATTCCTTCCCAGCCTCAACGATTCCAATTGGACCGAGGCGGGCCGGGTCCATACCTCAACGGGACGGGCCTGATCCACCACATCTAATCGGATCGAGACGGGTCCACATCCCACGGGGCCGGGCCGGGTCCACACTTACCTCAGCAGGCCGGGCCTTGCCTGAAAGAAATTGCCCCACTTTTGAGTCACCGTTAAAATATTAATAAAATCATTAAAAAAATTTCTTACAGGGCGTCAAATTGCACATGGACGACGCGGCGGACGACAATTGGGCGGAGAACACTACCGTAGTCACGGGCGCGACCAGCGAGCACTCGTACGGCGGCCTGCCCGACCGCTTCGACTTTGGCGGTGGCGAGAGCGGCGGTGGCGCGTACCGCAACGCGGCCGGCGGCAGCGCCGGCGACAAGGGCCCGTTGGCGCGCCGGTGCTCGCGCCTGTGCTGGCTGCTGTGCGCCTTCTTCATCTCCACCGTATCGTTCGCGTCCGCGCCGCTGATGGCCGCGATACCGTTTGTGCTCGGCAATCTGCCGCCGTTCATCGCGTCGCTGCGCGGCTTCGTGCCGCCGTCGCCGTCGTCGTCGAGTAGCGCAAACGCGCCCGAGCCGCTGATTGGCGCAAGCGCGCCGAATGCGCTCGGCGTCGAGTACGATTGGCCGCCGATGCAGTGCGAGGTGGAGTGTCAGGTGAGAGAGAGAGATATTTGGTCACCATAGAATATTTTCATAATTTTTTCGGTTTTCGTCTTAAAAAACGCATATCATCAGAAGCCGCTGAGTAAAACGCAAATGATATGAATGTAAAGTGATATCAAAGTGAAATGATATCATTAGCTGCTGAGAGAAGCGCAAATGATATCAATGTAAAGTGATATCAAGGTGAAATAATATCATTAGCTGCTGAGAGAAGCGCAAATGATATCAATGTAAAGTGATATCAAGGTGAAATGATATCATTAGCTGCTGAGAGAAGCGCAAATGATATCAATGTAAAGTGATATCAGCTGAGCGAAGCGTAAATGATATGTATGAATAAAGTTGAATATTCATTCAAAAATGACTTCATCTTGCAGGGCCTTCTGCTGAGTATGGCGGGCAAGTCGGCGATTCTGTTGGTCGTGCTGCATGCGCTCTACTGGCGGCGCGTGGCGGTCGACCTGCCGCGCCTCCAGCTGCTGCGCGCGTCGTTTGTGCTCTTCACGCTCTTCGCGCTGTTCGCCTTCTGGCTGTTCTACGTGGTGCGCATCATCATCGAGCGCAACTTCCACAACGTCATAGCGTACGCGCACTCGCTGCTCGACCTGTTGCTGTACGTGCACTGTGTGTGGATGTTCTTCGAACTGCGACAGTGTCGGCCCGTCTACACGGTGACGATGGTCCGCGATCCAGACGGCGAGGCGCAGACGCATCAACTCGGACAGATGAGCATACAGGAGGCCGCCGTCCACATACTACGGTAGGGGGTTGTGGGGTATGTGGGGGTAGGTAAGGTGGCATCCAAGAGACCGCCGTCTACATACTACGATAGGTTGTGAGAGAAGTGAGGAGTGAGGGGGGCGGGGGCGAGGGCATGCAGTAGGCATGCAACATACTACGGTAAAGAGTTGTGGGGTAGGTGAGGGCATACACGAGGCTGCCGTCCACATGTAGGTGTTATGGGGAGTAGGTGGGGGTAAGGGGGGTAGATAAGAGGACCCCTGCCCATCTACGACTGTAGGGGTTCTCGGGTGGTGGAAACGTGATGTAATTTTTTTGGGGATTTAATTCTAGAATACCAACATTTACATCACGTTTCCACCACCAAAAATATTCTTTCTCTCCGCTGCGGATTTTTTGTCCCTTCCCCTGAGGCATGCGNTGATTGTTCGATATTTTCCCTCCATCTTCTGGTACTGGCCGATATACTGGGAGAAGGACTTCACCACCGTCTGAATATATCGCTGCCTGTACATATCACATTTTCTAATTTTTTCTAATTTTTGGTCTAAAATTTTCCATTTTCCGAAAAAATCGGAATACAGTAATTTTTGCACTTTTCCGCAATATTTTTGAATACAGTAGTGTATCAAGCTCTCTATTTGAGTACATTAGTGTATGTATAATATTGTAGGCTCTACCACACGCACTTCTCCACCTACAACCCCTACCTCGACAATATGCGCCAGTCGGCGATCATCAACGGTAGCGCGGGCGGCGGTGGCGCGTTCCGTGGTGGTGGCGGTGGCGGTGGTGGCGGTGGTGGTGGTGGCGCGAGCGGCGGTCGCTTCGGCTACGGCGCCGGCGCCTTCAAGCTCTACGACATCGAGGGCGGTCGCGTCGGCGACGGTGGCGCGGACGCCGGCGGCGGCGGCGGCCAGCAGCTCTCCGAGGCGAGCGCGCGCATTCTCATGGAGGCTAGCGCGCGCCGCCGCATGGCCGGCCACAACAACGACGTCCTCCTCGCCGAGATGGAGTACGAGAAGCGGCTGAACAAGCGAAAGTGTCGGCTGATCGGCTGCGCGGAAGAGGTGTTCGCGCACGTCCAAGCCGTCAACGCCACCAACGCCAACAAGCGCGTGAGTGTTGTTATTGCGAGATTGGGAGTTGGGAGAGNGGGGGGTGGGGGAAAGTTTGCATTTTTCAGTTTTTTGTCACTTTCTTTCCTATGAGTCTCAGGCAGTGTTCTGACTTGAATACTTTTTGAATCCTCTTGGATCTAAAAATGTATCCGAGAAAAAAACAAGTTGTATTCAAAAAGGATTCAAATTAGATCCAATTTGAATACATTAATGAAAAATGGATTCAATTGCATACTAATTGCATCCAACATGGATCCCGCGATCTGCGTGGATTTGCAGATTTACATATATATGGGATTCAAGTTACAGCACTAGCCTCAGGCTTAGGTTGAGCTATAGCCTCGCCCAGTTTTTCAAAAATTAATAAAAAAAAATTTTTTAATGAAAATATTGTGTCCAAATGTTATGTAAAACAAACATTTTTTTTACAATTTTTTGTTTTACATAACGTTTTGACACAATATTTAAACTTATTTCATTAAAAAATTCAAATTTTTTTATTTATTTATGAAAAAGTGGGCGAGGCTATCTTCCACTATATTATTTCCTAATGTAATGGCTGGGTGGGATGAGATATAAGCAATGCTGATCATTTCTTCGCTATAGCGGTGTGATAGTGTAGGGGTTATCACGTCTGTTACCGGTGGTGGAAGACGCTGGTTCGATTCCGGCTCACACCATCCTTTTGCCATGCGATAAATGATAGTATTGCCTCTCATTCTCTACCCAGCCATTACAGCATGGCAAAAGGATGGTGTGAGCTGGAATCGAACCAGCGTCTTCCATCACCGGCTAACAGACGTGATAACCCCAACCCCTACAACTAGCACACCATGGCCATATCAGCATTGCTTATATGCTCATTTTAAATCCCTTTTTTTCAAACAATTTTTGTTTTCGTGAAGAAAGCTGAAAGTTGAAACTTCAAATCAATCTGTAGCTTTTGTAGAGCTTTTCAATAGCTTTTAGAATATTTCCCCCCTTTTGCACCTTTTACTGGGTGGGGACCAGGGGTGGTAAAATTTGCGATTTTTGTGGCTTTTTTGGGCAAAAATTTGCGATTTGCGATTTGCGAAAAATCGGCTATTTTTCGCAAATTTTGAAAAATGAAAACCAGTTATTTTTTCAAATCCGCGATGTAGACTTTGGTGTAACATTATTATTGATCCTGTTGCGGAGATATCAGTAAAAGAATTTCCAATAAAAATTTTTTTCAAAAAAAATTTTTAATAAAAAATTTTTTTGTGAAAAATTTGCGGTTTGCGATTTGCGGTTTTGCGGCTTTTTTGGGCAAAAATTTGCGATTTGCGAAAATAAAAATTCATTTGCGATTTGCGATTTGCGGTTTTCGCAAATGAAATTTATTTGCGGCCCAGCCCTGGTGGGGACGGAGAAAAGTTGATTTGAATGGGGAAAAAATTACAGGAACTTTTTTTGTTCACCTTGTATGTATATATTTTGGGTTATTTTCAGCTTTGCTCAGACAAATTTTTCTTGTGAAATTCGATTTGTTTAATTTAATTTTATAAATACATATGTAATTGGTTGTAGGTGGAGCCGATGGACCCGACGACGGCGGCGCAGGCGGTGCTAGCCGGGCTGTCGCGCCCGCTGTCGCGCTACATGCGCTTCACGCGCCAGCAGCCCTACCACCAACCGCGCCACATCGAGTCGCATCTGGAGAAGTGTTTGGCCTACGGTTTCTCGGCGCGCACTTTCCTCCAGCGCTTCTTCAGCAAACGCCTGCCGCCACAGCTGCTGCCGCTACACCAACAGCAGCAGCAGCAACAACAACAGACGAAACAGCAGCAGCTAAATAAGATCAGGGACGCAGCTGTTTTACTGGTTGGTTTTTTGCTGTTACTTAACGCAAAAAATTAATTTTACAAAATTTATTTTTTATTTTTCATTCACAAAAATGCCATTTACATTACTGTATACACTACTGTATGTATATACAGTAGTTTTATCTGGAAAAGTAATTCACAATCATTCAAAAAAATTTAAAAATATTACTGTATCTTTTACTATACCGTATTCCTTACTTTACTGTATTTTTCGTTATTATACCGTATCTGCTTTTCACCGTATCCCTTGCTGGATGCCGTGTTCCTTCCTTACCTACCGTGTTGTTCACCACACCGTATTCCTTATTTACCGTACCTACTCTTTACGGTATCATATTTCATACATACAATATCCGGTTACTACATCTAGCTTACCGTACGCTTCTCTTACCTACTGTACTTACCGTACGCTTCTCTTACTTACAGTATCTTTTACTAACCTTACGCTTTACAATGGATCCACTACTGTTATTATGTACATATTATGGTGATTGTGTTTCAGGACGAATTGCAGACGCCACAACCGGAGTCGAAGTGGTCGATTCTGTCGGCGTCGCAGGCGTCCGGACCGCTGCGCCATGGTGTGCAGTTCGTGCTGCGCTGCCACAGCGCCGCCGGGCAGGCGGACTCCGGCGTGCAGATTCACTGCACCTTCGCCGCCTACCCATTCTACAACCTCACCGAGCAGCGGCCGCCCGAGAAGTCGAAGTTCGAGCTGAGGATCACCAACTCTTAACGCCTGCCTGCATGCCTGCCATACATACATATACATACATATGTATATGTAATACATAACACACATATTGTGTATTGATATCAATACACATACATACATGTGCATTGATATCAACATACACAAATATGTATTGGTATCATTATATGCATGTATTGATGTTGAATATACATACATATACATATACATACATTAATACATATATACACATATACATACATGTGCACACATACATATGTATTGATATGATTACATGCATGTATTGATATCATTTCATGTTAATATCATTTTATGTTGATTGTTATTAATCTTCAGCATTGTCATCTAGTGATATCACTCTAGGGATTGTTATCATTCTTGGGCGTGGTTGCTTACTGATATCATCTTGAGTTGATATGCGATTACTGTTTAATTATCAATCTCAGGTATTGTTGATATCAGATTTGAAGATTATCACTTGTTGATATCATCATCTCACGCCAATGTCATACACTTTGATATTGCCGCTTGTTGATATCACGCTGCGATGATACCACTCTGAAATGATATCAATACTTGACATCACTGTTGAATAATTTTGTTTGATTAATATCAGCCTTGAAGATTATCACTTGTTGATATCACTTGTTGCGTTGATATCATTGATCATTTCTTGTTTGTATCACTTATTGATTGATATTCAACTTCGTCATTCATTGATATCACTTTATATTGATATCATTTGCGCTTCACTCAGCGGCTACCGATATCATTCTACTTTGATATCATTTGCGCTTCACTCAGCGGCTACTGATATCATTCTACTTTGATATCTTACTTTGATTCATTTGTTTTGTGCGGTTTTTTCTTCTCTCAAAAGCCCAAAACTCAATTAAAACATAATTTTTGATCATTTAACAAAAATTTTAAAATTTTTGAAAAAAAAATTTTTGTACAAAAATTAAAAAATTATTAAAAAAATTTTTTTTTGGCATTTTGCGGGAAAAAATTTAAATTTTTGAAAAAAAAATTAATTAAAAAATGAATTTTTTGCATTTTTTTCATGGTTGGCGCGCGGTCTAAAAAAGATATACTGTATAAATTATTATTGTCCGCTATAGCATACATACTGTACCTGTACTGTGATTCACACATTTTTTAACAATTTTTTAGTTTTTTGTAAAAATTTTTGACGGATTTATTATTGTATTTATCTTTATTCAATTCTCTCGTTGTTATACCTACATATGCCATGACACACACACACATACACTCAGACACATTCATACATATTCATACATACATATATATGTGATATATTGTATATGTGACATACACATGTATGTATTTGAATATATACACATATGCATGTATGTACATGCATATGTGTATATATGTGTACACAAATACATACACGTATATGTATATTGTATATGTGTGTGTATGTGAAAGAACTCATCTCATCCCACAAAACTTCAGTTCAGCTTTAACGAAAATTAATAAATAAATTACAATAAATGAATTTTTTTTCGAAATATAAAAAGAAAAATCAGAGGAAAGATAAAGAAAATCCTCGGCCTCCTTCAACAAAACAATTATTCAGACTGAAGGACAACTGTATGTAGCTACTGTATGGAGTCTTGGGCGAGTCTCGTAGAGCTCCGAGTCTCGGAGTCTTAGGCGAGTCTCCCCCCGCTATGCGGAGGGGAGGGGAGGGGGGAACGACATTACGCTTCTCTCGTTGCTATACATTTTTTAATATTTGGCCGTAATTTTTGGAAAATGCAAATATTCTTCGACTTTTTCATTCAAAATAACAAATTCTGAGAATCTGACCCCTGGTCCACCAAAAAATTTATTTTCGTACAACGTGGTTCCCAAAAACAACTAATCCTCAGAGTGGGGTGGGGGGGGGGTGAACAACATTTGCTGATTTAAAAGTTTTAACAGATGTTTAATCGAAAATATTTGAGTAATTTAAACAATCGATTCGATGCAGAATTTCGTTCCGAGTCGAATCACAAGTTAAACTTTTTTCCAACTTTTTTTTCGGAAAAATGATATAACTTTTTACATATAACTTTTCAAACACTCTCGTATTCGTATGTGGAGCGCCTTAGGCGTGGCGAGTAGACAAATTTCTCGGAGTAGAGAGCGTAAGCCTTTTGGGTTGATTTCGCCTTCGTCCCCATGCCGTTCGCAGACACTTGCGTCCCAGAGTTTTGCGCCCCCGACACTTGCGCCCCAGACTTTAGCGCCGCGGACATTTGCGCCCCAAAAAAAAATTTTTTTTTTAGGTGGGTCCCAGTTGAACGTTTCTTCGATTTATAATGAAAGAAAAAAGTTTAAAATTTAAAATTTGAATTTCCGCCGAAATAGTGGGCGCAGCCAAAAGCCAAAGTTACTACGATGTTCCCCGTCATCGGTTTAGGGGGGCTCCCAATTGGACATTTTGCCCCATTCCTCCAAAAAAATTTTGAGAAAGGGGTGAGAAAATTTTCGATTTTCGGTGTTTTTTCCTTTCGATTTTCGTTTTTCGATTTTCGATTTTCAAAAAATAAACCATTTTTTTCGAAAATTTCGAAAATTTTCAAAATTTGAAAGAAATTTTGGTTCAATTCAGCCTCACCCATAAGTGTGGTATTTCAAAATGTGGTATTTTTATGAGAATATCAATCGAGAGTATAAATAATGAGAAAAACATTTTTAGGTTTTTTGAAAAATGTGGCCAAATTTCTTCTTTCGATTTTCGATTTTCGAAATCTCGAGGGTCTTTCGATTTTCGTTTTTCGATTTTCGATTTTGAAAGGTCCTTTCGATACATCAGGGTTGGGCGAAAGTAAAAATCATGACCGGAATTCCGCATTTCCGTATTCGGAAGTCGTATTCGGAAGTCGGAATTCCGCCCAACCCTGGTATACATGGCGAAATTTTGAACAATTTTTTTTGTTATTTGCCGAAACGTTTCAATGTTTTCAACCCAAACGACGGTTTTCAAAGTGCCACAATTCAAAGTACCATAAAAATTAACATTTTTGTGCTTTTTGAAACATTTTAAGTTATAAGAGAAAAGAATTTATTAACCTGAATCTGAAGGCACACAAAATCGAATAAAAAAGTGAAACAAAATTTAATAAAAAAAAACTTTTTTTCTCTCCAAAATACAAAACAAAATGCCAATAAAAAATATTTATATATAAAAAATTGTCATTTTTTAACAATAAAAAAAGAAAAAAATTATTAAAAAATCGCATTTTTTAATAAAAAAAATTATAAAAATATTATAAAAAAATGAGCAAATTTAATTGAATTTTTTATTGAAAATTTTTTACCTACCTATCCTATACACATATGTATGTATGTATGTATGTATGTATGTAGGTATCCTCTACACACATATGTATATGTATGTAGGTATCCTCTACACATATATGCATGTATGTGTATATGTATCATAACGAAATTACATATAAAATTATGGTAGAATGTTTAAAAATATATATGTAATTGAAGAAAAAAACAATTGGCAAAATGCACGAAATTTGTGGAAAATGAGCGATGAAAAGCGAGAAAAGAATATTTTTTAAATAAATTTTAATTTTAATTAAACTTAACCTAAATATAATAAATGTTTGTTATGGAATATACTGTAGATGTGAATGTGTATGTGTATGTGTGTATGTATGTGTATGTGTATGTGTATTTGTGTATGTATGGAATAAAATATACAAAAGTTTGGAGAGAAATCACTATAGAGAATGAATGATGTGTTAACAAAGGCAAATTATTATGCAAAAATATTATTATTACATTTTTTTCGAAATTATTAAAAAAATAAAAATTTTATAAAAAAATTATTTAAAAAAATTTAAAAATTTAATTTAAAAATATATTTAAAATTATATTAAAAATCCCTATTATTATTAAAAAATCATTTATATATCATATCATATCATATCATGAAAACAACTCTGATATTGAGAAATGCTTACAGTAGAAATTATCAACTTAGGAATGATATCGTTTCGGGACTTTTGTCAGATTTCGTTTCAGGACGTTTTTATCAGATTGAGATTTGAGGCTAATTTCAATAATAAAATGATATCAAGTTTGAGTCATATCAATATATATCAATTTTTGATATCAATTTTGAATGATATCAATTTTGAGGGATATCAGGTTTGGATGTTATCATTAGTCAGTTTTCGTGTCCAGACTTTTGTCAGATTTTAGCATTGATTTAAAATGATATCAAGTTTGAGTGATATCAAGTTTAAACGATATCAAGTTTGAAAGATATCAAGTTCGATTAATATCAAATTTAAATGATATCAAGTTTAAGTGATATTAACTTTTAATGACATCAAGCTTGAATACTATCAAGTTTGAGTGATATCATCCGTCAGCTTTCGTTTTAGGACTTTTGTCAGGTTTGAGAATGAGAGTTGAATGATATTATTGAAATAGTCTAGCATACATATATGCATACATATATGTATGTATTACTGTTGGCATTACGCCTCGGACTTGAAAGTTATCATTGATATCGACGCGTACTCTTCGTCCATCGCCACGGGATCGATGAAGTGCTCGTCCTCGTCGCACTCCTCCATCTTCTCTTTGTGGGGCGGGGCGCAATTGAGCGCCGCGTGGATGTCGTTTGCGGACGATGCGTTGTCTTCGTTGACACTCGCCTCCTCCTCGCACTTTGACCGCTTCTGCTGCTTAGCGCCGCTAGCGCTCTTTGACGACTTTGGCGCCACTGCTGCCTTCATCGACTTTGACGCATAGGCGGCCGTCGCGCTCTTCAGCATCTGTGCCGCTTCCGCCGACACGCCATAGAGCATATTGTGGCGCTTGCGGCAGCCGTTCGCCAGCGTTGCCGCGCCGCCGCCGCCCTCTTCGCCGTTCGCCAAATGCGTCTTTTTGTGGCGCAGTAAATTGTCTTTGCGGTTGAACCTGAATATTTTCGTTCAATTTAATATTCACCTGACGCTTTTATTTCTCTCTTTTTCTCTCTTTTTCGTTATCGCTCCGTCTTTTTCTTTCTCTCTTTCTTTCTCTCTCTTTCTCCTCTATTTCTTTTTCTAAGCTTTTTGATAATCATTATTTTTTCTTTTGATTTTTTCTATCAATTTCCTCTCTTTCTACCGCATTTTAATCGTTTTTATTTTGTTTAATATAAAAAGCAAAAAGAAACCAACCTCTTCGAGCAATACGGACACGCGTGCGGCCGTAGTCCCGTGTGGATGAATTGGTGCTTTTTGAGGAGGAATTTGTTGGTGAAGCGTTTGTGGCAATTGACGTGAGTGCACGCGAACGGTTTTTCCGCTAAAATTAAAAAAAATAAAAATTTCATTTTTTTATATTTCAGATCGATATTTACCGTCATTCTCGACGCTGTCGTTCGAGGAGGGCGGCGGCGAGCGCTTCAGGCTCTCGGTGCTCAACGTGAAGCGGCCGCCGCCGCCGCCGCCGCTCAGCGTCGTCGCCAGGCGGTCGTCGTTGGGCGGCTCGCCGTCGTCCGTTTCATTTCCCTCCTCGGTCATCATCATCATCTCGTTCGCTAGCGATTGTGAGGGCGAGATGACGCCGTTGTTGTTGTTGTGAATAAACCCGTTGTTGTTGTTGTTGTTGTTGACGTTCGTCATGATATTGTTGTTGTTGTTGGTCTTCGCCGCTGCCTCGTCATCAACGAGGTTGGCGTTCGCGGAATCCGCGATGTCCGCATTCATTAGCAGCGAAGAATTCAAGCGCGATAGCAGTAAATTCGACGCGCTGTTGCGCAGCTCCGCGTCATCGGCGGCGGCGGCGGCCGCGTTCGCGGCCGCGGACAGCGCCAGCAGCGGCGACGCCGCCGCGGAACACGAGTAGGGACAGTAGATTTGTCCGTTGATTTTGCTGTTGTTGATGTTGTTACAGTGATTATTGTTGTTGACGTTGTTGTTGTTGGATGCGATCTCCAGTTGGCAGCCATTGTGGTCAGAGTGTCTAAAATTTGCAAACTCAAACTACATATTAACGATTTTCTCTTTTTTCTTTGTTTTTTTGGCGTTTGCAAATTTAATTTTTTTTTTGTAATTAGTAATGCAAATTAAAATTTGCTTTTATTAAAACTTTTTAACCAAATTGTATTAATTTTTTATTCTATTCGAATTGTTTGAAATTTTGATAAAATTGAAAAGTTGTAATGAGTAATGATTTTACAATTAAATTTTAATAATATTAAAATTTGATTGTGCATTTACAACAAAAAAAAAGAAAAGTGAAATTGTAAGAAATGGCTAATTTCAATATTTTTAAGTGTATTTGCTATTTTTATGGCCATCAAACTTACCTTAACTTTTACTTTTTTGCATAATTTTCATTTCGATTTTCAATTTTATGAGTTTTTTGTTATTGTTGTTGGTGTTGTTGTTGGTACTGCTATTCAGAAATTTCGACAACAACTGCCAAAACCAGCATCAATCAAAACTTCTGTCACAAACACAAATAACAACAACAACAACAACAACAACAACAACAATGCCATAATAAATAAATGACAGCAAGAAAGACAGAAAAAAGAGTAAAGAAAGCAAGCAAAGAAAGACGTGTAAAAAATGCATTTTACCTCCTTTTCATTCTTTCGTGCTTTTTGCTTTTGCTTGCGTTTTTTTGTTTTGCTTTTTGCATTTCTACAGTTTCCCCCCCCCCTTCTTTCTTTCTGACATGTGCAGCAAAAAAAATTGTTTTTGTTGTGCACTTTTTTCTTCTGTTTGTTTGTCGAAAAGGAGGAAAATGCAAAAATTCCATTGTGTAACGCACTTTTTTGTCTATTGTAATCTTTAAGCATACTTACGTATACATACATATATTATCATTACAATATTATGTACGTACATATTATCATTACAAAATGTGCATATTTTTGCCTAAATAACTTTATTACCATAACAAAATAAAATAGTTTTCTGTTACATACAAAATTGCGTACAAAGTTGTTGTTGAAGCTAAACTTCCACATACATACATGTGTGTGTGTATTTCAATGTGTGTGTGTATTTCAACAGTAGTACATATGTATAAAAATCAATTGAGTTTGGAAAGTTGAAAATGAATTTCATTTGAACCAAAACATTAATAACAATAAACAGTAATATGTATGTATTGTAACGTAACACATACCAACATCACACAAAACAGAAAATGTTCGAAATTGCCTCATTGTGCCTCAATACACATTCCAAAACATTTCAAAATAATAGAAAATTTACAAAAAAAAAATTCAATTTTACGAAATTCGAAACATAAAAAATTTTTTTAAATGTTTTAAATAATTTTAATTTTTTTATATAAATTTTTTTTATAAAATTTTTGTAATAAAAATTTGATAATATTTAAATTGATAATATTTGTACATAAACCGGTTTACATACATACATACATATGTATAAGCTTGCCTGATTCACAATTATTATTATTGAAATTATTATTATTTTTAGGTTTTAATTTTTAATTTTTCTCGAGTTTCCCCGCAATTTATGCAACATTTTGTGAATAAGCGATTTCATTTCATCGCTGGTGTGCTCTTAATTAGGCTTATTGCATAGATTGTAAGCGGCAAAGCCCATCTCGGCTAGATGGGGATGGAGCCGGTAAGGTAGCCAAATGCCTCATCAATTGAGTATAGGCTTCGCATAGGCCTGGGCGAAGCAGAGACTCAGTATAGGCTTAGGCTTAGCATAGGCTTAGGCTTA
>SAUE01000209.1:87396-113079 GCA_009724625.1 Deladenus siricidicola
TACACTTTATGTTTTGATATAATACATCATACCAAGGCTTGAAAGAAAATTCGATAATTTAATATATTCTACACAATTTATTGTTTTTATAATTTTTATGGTGATGAAAGGTCATAAACTCGTTAGCTAAATTTTTACAGTGTCCAATAACTTATAAAACCAATCCGGACGTGAAGTAGTTATATTCCCGACTTTAGACAAAATTATTTAAAAATTTTTATTTTATTGGTCAGAGGGGATTCTGGGTTCAAAAAATATTTTATTTCAACAACAAAAAAGACCTTTTTGTGCTCCGTCGGCGGACACATGGTGTCGCGCGCTTTAATGATGCACTCGATCGCCTTGTAGCAGAGTGTGGCCAGATTGCTGGGCGAATTTTCGCGCAGCGCGCGAATGTCCGCCTGCGGCGTCAGACTGAAGACGTCCTTGGCGGTGGCGAGGTTCGCCTGCGGCCAGAACTGACTCCAGAACGCGGCGTCCTCGAGCTTGGGGTACTTGGAGGTGAGCTCGATCACCGTCTTCCGAAACTCGACCTTCGTCTCGGCGTTCCCCATTCTTCTCGGATGAATCGGTGGTGGTGTGGAATTTTTGCGCTACCTTAACTTGCAAATAATACTTTCCGGAGAATTTCTGAGGATCCAGCGCTCCGAAAAGCCCCGGAATCAACGTAGCTGGCTGGCGGAGCCCTGGATTTTTCGAGGATTAAATTTTATTATTAGATATTAAAAAAAAATTCTACGTCAGCTTTCAAAAAATTTAGTCCGTGAATAGAGGCTAGACTTGATGAAGCCAACCGTTACGAATTCGGAGTCAAGGACCTCATAAAATTAGAATAGGGGGTATTTGTAAAATTGGTTTGTATTGAATATTGAACCCATAAAGGGAGGGGGGGGGGTAAAAACATCTCTCGTGCTCCCCTCTTTTGCCAATCTCTTTTGCTTAATCAAAAAACCAGAGTTCCACCTTTATATTTGTTGGATTTTATTTTCCAAAAAAAATGGCGGAACGCCAACGATAATTCAATCAAAAATGGCGCAAATTCAAAAAATATAAAATAAAGCAGTTTTCAAACTAACAAAAGTCAGAAAAGGAAAAAAAAGACTCATTTTTTCTTTAGAAATTGCTATTTTGTTCTGTGGGGTACACGTGCGCGGGACTCACCCTCCCTCATCCACCTCAAGAGACCCTCCTTGCAAAGAAAAACTAAAAATAATTAAAATAATAATAAAATAAATAAAAAAATTAGTAAAATAAATAAAAAAGTTATCGATTTTGGAAATTTTTGGTGAATTTTTGGTCATTGAAGAAGTATATACCCATATTTTTACCGTCAGGTTTTTCTCTTATTTTTCCATAATATTTTTGAAAAATAAATCCAGAAAAAAAATAAAGCGTTACTATAATACTATTTCTGCGGCCCTTTCAGACCAGCGGGAAACTACAATTCCGCCACTTTTTCCACCCATATACTTTAGACAAATTTGTATATACCACATATTTTCCAGAAAATGTCTCATCGACTTATTCCCTCACTTCCGCGCATTAAAGTGCCCATTGGGCACATTCCGCAGAAGCTGAAATTGGTGCCCACGGAGGTGCCCGGCTATCGGGCGCGTTTGGAGGTGCTTCGTCAGTTGGTGTGCCGTTTGGTGCGCGAGGAGCGCTATGAGCTCAAATACAACCGCGCCGAGGAGTGTCGACAGTATATGGAGAGGGTGGGACAAGAATTTTCATTATTAAATAATAAATATTAAAAGAAAAGTAGACGGGAGTGAGGGGGAGATATTTAACGAAAACAACCAACAATTATTAGGACTTTTTGGGGGGTTCTTACGGGTTATCTGCACCAAAAAAATTAATAATTTTTTTAGGTTTTTTGGCATGGGTAATCCGCAATTTAATAATATTTTGGATTTTTCTTTGTTCTAAATCATCTTAAAACAGCTTAGATTTCCACATACATATAACTCACCTAGGGACTTGCGCATTCGTCTAAGCCTTTAGGCTAAGCCTAAAGCTTAGGCTCATTGCTATGGGTATTCGTTAAGACTTCGTTTGACGAGACTTAGTTTGAGCAGTTATGGGTGATATTTTGAGCTGTTTTAAGATAATTTAGAACAAAGAAAAAGTACCAAACATTGCGGATTTCCCATGCCATAAACTCTAAAAAATTATTTAAAAAGAAATTGATGTCCGATATAAGATCTGTTTTTTGTTTTGGATGACTTTGACTCTTTTCCCTTTTCCAGCTAATTCAAATGGCGGTGCGCCGGGGGCCGTCGGACGCGTACACGCGCGAGATGCTGGCGTGGTGGCTGGTGGAGGAGGATCTCGTCGACAAGATGTTCACGCAGCTCGTGCCGCGATTTGCCGCCATCGACGAGCCCTATACCGCCATCTACCGACTGCCGAAGCTGCTCGTGCCCGGCAAGTATCATCCGATGGGCGACCGCGTTCGCACCGTTCCGCTCGGCATCATCGAGCTCAAAGGTGATTCCATTTTTTTGTGTTTATTTATTAATGTGAATATTTTTCGACAATTTGGTCTATTTTTTCACATGAATACTTGTTTGGAAGTTCGGATTTGCCTTACCACCAGACCTTTTTTCAATCATTGAGCTCAATCGTACCATTTTTTGCAGTGTTTTCCAATTTCAGTTCAACTGAAATTCTTTTGACTTGGTTTTTGTCCTGAAAATATTGCCCAGTAGGTAATTTGATGCGCTGATTCCGAATCTGATAAAAAAAATTCAGGAAATCCCTTCCCGCCGGTGTCGCCGCTCGAGGTACGCAGACGCACAAGACTGATGGAGATCGTCAGGGAGGGCATCAACGAGCACAGGTTCCGGTAGGTGAGGTATGGGGCTGGAAAACGCGTCCTGACACGGACGGCTAGAATACGTCCTCCTGACACGAAACGAAATATGCTTTGTACTGTGGTGGGTGTTCAAAAAAATTAAATTTGAGAAAAAATAATTTTTCTCGACCAGTATGAATCGAAAATTTATGAAAATGTTTATTACAAAAAAATGGTTTATTGCATTAAAAATTCATTTTTACGTACTTTTTTCATGTAAATTTTACGTAACTTTGAAAATATTTTTTCGACGATTTTTGTCCTCAAACGACAATTTTGTGAACACATCACCATCGTACCATACAAAAGGGCCTATATAATTTTATTTGTAGATTTTTTGTTACTTTATTTTTTGTTATTACTATTATTGCTTGCTGTTTGGATTTCGAATTGTTTTGTGCGGTGAGCAAAAATAAAAAAATTGCTAGAGGAACTTTTCGATTTTTTGAATCTTCCATCGTTGTGGAGAGCTTCGGTGAGGTAAAAAGAGTGGATTGGCCCAAAAGCATATCAACCCCCATTCAGATTCTTGAAGCAGGTGGTCAACAGTCCTCGGACTGGCGGAAAAATTTTTGGGGACTCCACATTCTCCCGCATAGTGGGGGGGACGTGGGTTCGACTCCCACGAGGAGTATCAATTAATTGCTTTTTAAGGAATGAATGAACGATCTCAGACTCTATTCAAGTTTTTCCTCTTTCACGTACGCGGCTTTTCCCTTTTCTTGGCTAGCCACCGCGACATGAGGTGGCTTTTTGGAGGTGCTATATTGTATTCTGAAACCTTCCAGAATACTTTAATTTTATCCCGGAAAATTTTGATCCATCTCTGCATATTATAATATTATTTTATTAATTTAATTACACGTAAAAAGTAGGACAAAATCAACAGTGTGAATTGGATTCCCCCTGGAATATACAAGGTTTTTGGTCTTATATATGTAATTCACATGAAAAAATAACGCAAAAGATGTATTTTTAGTGAGGAATTTGCGGTTTTTATTATTAATAAAATATTTTGGATTGGATGGAGTTGTGTTGATGAGATCGGCCATTGTTTTTGTTCGATGGTCGTGAGGAGGAGCCGTTCTTCCTCTCCCATTTTTGTCTTCCCTCATTTTCGTATGGGACTCAATTGGGGAAGTGGACGATGGCGGCCGGACGCGAGCCTCGACTCATTACCACCACGTCTAAACAAATTGCATATAGTGTTATAAAAAGCTTTTGCCTTCAGATATTCGATCACCCCCCCCCCCAATCAAATTTTCGCTAAAGCCCCTAACTTTCATTCATTTATTTTTCTCAAAAACGTCACTAAAAGTAACTCAAAATGGCTTTAGAGCTATTCAGAAAATATTCAAGAGTTATTGACTTGTAACTCGCCCGGTGGGTCTCAACAAGTGCCTAACGTTGGGTAATAGCTCGTGTTTGGTAATAATTTCCTCGGAGGAACTGAAAAGTGCCTAAAGGGTCAAGCAGCCGTTTTCGAATCAAACATTTTGGGAGGTGCTTTAATGAAGTACGCAAATTTTCCTTTAAATAATTTTTAGTGTTCAACGTTTAGGCGAATTTCTCAGAAAAATTCAATTTAATTTTGAATATTGCACTCACTCTCACTACGATAGAACCTCTCATCGTAGGGCCATCCGCTCTTGATCTGGTCGAGGAGGAAGCGCTGCGCCAAGCGCTTTCGCGTCTCTTCGTCCTCGACCCCGAGCGGCGCGCCGCTACCCGCCGCGTTGGCGCGCTCCAGTTTCTTGAGCACCGCGTAGCCGCCCTGGCTGTGCGGTCGGTACTCGACCGCCTTCTCACTTTTCTCGCCGGGGTGTGTTTTCGACGCGTGCGCGACGACGCGAATGCTGGTGATTCCTCCGGACAGTTTCGCGCCTCTGGCGTCCTTTTCTTCATTGTCCACAAAAGCGCCTGAATTTTTTTTGTTTTTTAATTTCGCACAGCTCTTTGCCAACGAAGCCAAAATGTTGGTGTTACCTACCCGCAAATTTTGGTGGCGGTGGATTGTCGCCATTGGCGGCATTCGTCGCTGGAGGCTGCGCGGCTGGCGGAGAGCCACCGTCGCCGAGCAAATCGCTGTCGCTGGGATGCGACGAGGGCGGCAGACCGCCATGTGGCGGAAGAGGCGACGAATCCGCGTGCGCGGCTGCCAATTCCGGCTGGGGAGCCCTCAACTCATCGCCCACCACACGCTTCTTCGAGTCGGCGGCGGCGCTTGATTTGCTCGTCGACGGCGGCGGCAGTGGTGGCGATGGGGTGGAGGAGGCGGTGAGGGAGGAGAGCGGCGGCAACGTTTGGTGTGAGCGACCGATCTCGTCGCGCGGCACAATTTGGCAACAGTATGACCGACCGTTGTTCGCCCTATTGCAGAGAAGGCTATCCTAAAAAGCACGGCAGCGCTGTTGCGATCAAATGATTCTATTTCAATTGATTTTTTCGAAGGGCAAGGTTGTTAAAATAGGCCTATCAGGGCTGTGGGCGGAAATAAAAATTTCCAATTTTGGAATTTCAACGACTCAAAGCAAAATTCCGGGAGCCCTCAACTCATCGTCCCACCTCATGCTTCTTCGAGTCGGCATTCACCGAGGCTAACAATTGGCCAGAATTCCACATTTTGGAAATCCCTTTTAATTTTTTACTAAACGCAATTTGCATTAATTTACTAAACGCAATTTGCATACCAGTGGGCATGGATGATTGCGATCACAGGCGATCGGCCGTCCCGCGTCCGAAAGCACCAGCACCGAGTTCGCCGAACACTCGCCGTCGATGCCCATGTCGCGGTTGACGAGCGTCGTCAGACCCGACTCGTTGGCGGCATGCGCGCCGCCGGCTGAAGCGGCGACGCTAGACGACGCGCCGACGGTCGGTTGCTCGTGACTTTTTTGGTCGTCTTGTGGTGACAACAACGATGATGGTGGTGGTGAGGATGGGGACATTTTTCGTGGGCCCACACTCTCGCAGCACACCGGAATCGGAGAGAATTTATTGCAGAACATGCTCTTCTAAAAAAACTATTTGTCATTCTATTGTCGTACAAAGAAAAAGCTAGCTAATCATCTCCTAAAAATAAAGTGGAAAAGCTTTCATAGCTTCATAAAAAAGCTTTTTTAATTCTAAAAAAATTCAGTAATTTAAAGGCATCGATAAATTAAGTACTGCTATCTTCCAATCCGACACTAATTGGCATCAATTGGCGCGCCCAGAAAATTTTCATTGATCAAAGGCTCATATTCCTGTTTACAAAGATCACCGATCGGGGTTAATGGTTGTTTTGTAGAGCACTTTCTTTGTACACCAAAGAAACATATAAAAAATTTCATGGGGAAGAATGGTAGCTACTACCCCCTGCCTGGACTGCCACTGATTATTGTGGGAAGTCCATAAATTTAAAATTTTTAAGGATATACCTGCTTACAAGATCACCTCTCAAAGTTCGTGATGTTTTTTTTTAATCATAAAAATTTCATCGGAAATAGGGGTAGCTACTAAAAGCAAACACTGATTGACAAATAAACACATCGAAAATTTCATAGGGTCGCAAGATCATCAAAAATTTCAACAAATTTAAGGCCACCGACAATGAAGAACGTATAGTAGACCAATTAATTGGCATATCTGTATCAAAGCCCCAAATATACTCTGTAGTACCTCGGGGCACGGTTTGCTTCGCGGATGGCAGGGGACGGGTGTGCCGCTGTGGTCGAGCACCGTGAAAGTGTCGTCCGGGCATTCGGCCCGACCATTCAGCGAGTCCCGATCCCACGTCAGCTCCTCCTCCCCACCACCATCGCCGCCGCGGCGATGGCTGTCGTTGTTGGAGTCGCCGTCGCGCGAATGCTCGACGTCCTCCTCGTCGTCGTTGGTGGGACAGCATTGGTAGTTGAAGCCGGAGAAATAGCAGGAATAGCCCGCGCCGCAAATCACCGCCGACGCTTGCCCTAAACACAGCCATTACATTACAGTTAGGCAGACAAACGAACAAAGACATTTGGTACCAAAAGCAAAGCAGCTCAAATTCTCATATGTATAAGAAAAACATATCTATGAGATTTAATCATTAAGTTGTGTTCCTCCAAAAGTATCGAGAACCGTTTGAAGCCTCACTACTGTTGTCGGATTGAACAAAAAGGTCTCCACCCATTTTTCAGAATTTTGGATTCATTTCGGATGCAAAAAAATACAAAAAGCCGGATTCCTCCGGATGCAAAAACGATGTATTTTGCGGATGTACATATATATTCTTAATGTAAGTTGGTCATGGTCCAACAGCGCAGTTCCACACACACACCCACACATAGGTCGCAATACTTTTGGGAACAAGCTAATATGTAATAAAGACCTGACACCTAGTCCAGAATTTATAACGACATTTTTTACCAGGCAGACACTGAATTGATTTGCCGGCGTCATCCGTCTTCGGCTTTCCATTATTCGGGCAATTGAATTGTTCATCGGCTAAAACGTACGTTTCGTTACTTGTTCTTGTTTAAAATTCTTGGTTTTATTTTCGCGAAGAATTTTCTGGTGACCTAATCTACATATAACTGGCTGTGAAATTGTTACCGACAGCAATAAGCAAATTCAAATTTAAAAAAAAGTAAACGAGTGGAGGTCCTAGCGGGCAGGGGAGGGATAATTAACCCCTCTCCCCATAATTTTACATTATATAAATCATTTTTTGAAAATTCTGGATGATTGTCTGAAAACAGCTTTTCCCTCTATTTCTGAATTTTTAGACCCGATGGAAAATTGCTGCATCCAGCCAATAATTTTTTTACACATGGGGGCTTACAACAGACATTACCTTTGCCCCCGAGGGCATCCCCCACCCTTCCCACTTTAAATATGCCAATGCCAAATTGGAATTATAATTATTTAAACTGTAAAGAACTTATTACCAAACACAAGCGTCGCACAATGCAGACAGAAATAGTACAGCGCAAAGGCCCTCCAAACACCGCTCATTTCCTCTTCAAATTGCGTCAATCGAATGGTTCGACAAAAAAATAATAGAGAACTTTCTACCACTTGGCTGTTTGCTGTCGGGAAAGACTAAGTGAAATATTGCGCTCTCCCCCTATTACCCACTTATTCGTCGTCGTCTTCGTCGCTGCTTACACCAAAAAACTAATTGATCAATAATCCATGGGAGATAGAGAAAGCGGAAGAAGACACGCCGCCAGCTTTCACTTTCGCAAAAAAAATTTCGCTGATTAAACCTTTTCTGTCTTCACTTTTACGATTAGCGCAAAAATGAATTTGATAATATGTGCTCCTTTTTACTGCAAATTAATTAAACTTATCCCTTTAAAATTTTTTTTGGATTTGCTTTCTCTTTTTCTCTAAAACATTCGGAATTTAGCCGCAGAATTCCTCTTCTTTAGCTTTTGAGAAAATAAATGTTTTTTTTCTTCTTAGTTTCCGTCCGTAGAAAGTGAAATTATCATTGCTTTTAGAGTCGAGAGAAGGTGAAATATTACCATTTTAATTACAACTCATTTGTGTTGTTCGTGATCATGCGCTTATTTTCTGAGAATCCCCGGGTGTTTTTCTCTTTCTCTCCTTCTATTTCTCCCTCTCGTTCTATGCCTTTCTCTCTCCCTCTCCATGTCTTGTCTTCTCTATATCTCGATCACTATTCGCTGTTATTTTCGGTGCTATTTATGAAGCAAACATCTATTAACAAAAAAAAAACATTTTCGATAGCTTAAAATTCCAAAAAAAATCCAATCCACCTTCCGTTCCCCCCCCCTCTCCTGCTCTACTCATACACACAGATTCCACAAAACGTGAGATAATCCCAGATGCACGAGAGAGGTTGAAGCCGAAATAAGTTGAACTGTTATCAAATAAAAAATGGGTGTAAAAGTCGTCTAGTGGAATTTCCACAACATCCGCCTCTCAAATCCCAATTTCGCATGGATGGATATAGGAGGTAGATTGATTCGTTCTTCTTTAAACAAACAGAAATAAAATTTTGATTGAAAAATTATTACATTTTGTGAGAATCGAGTGTGAACCAAAATTACAGCACAAATATATTAATCGAATACCTTTTATTATTATTGCTCTTCGTTGGAAAAATAAAGCCCAAACAAAAATAACCTCTTCCTCTTCATTCCACTTATTCATCGAAATTAAAAAAACATATAAAAAACTGATTTCAGAGCACTGGCAGTGACGTCATAATAATGCAAGTTTTATGACGAGATAAGGTAAAAAAACTAAATAAATCGAGAAAAAGAAAAGATTTCGTGCTTAGCTCAAATTTCAAAAACACTACCAAGAGTCGCCCTATCCCTTGAAGCAGATTTTTTTCGGCTTACCCAACCAAAATTTTTGTACCATCTTCCCCCCCCCCAAGCGGTAGTGAAAATGTCAAAAATCAAGTTTTCAAACTACTAGAAAAAATGATGAGGCTCAACGTTAATAGGGTGGTTTTGTGACGCTTTCGTCGAGTTCTTTATTTTGGCACTGGAAAATAATGTTTTTTTTTTGGAAATTTTCGAATTAAAAAATCTCTACATATGGGGGCTCGCCCCCCCCCCACCCTCCTTAGCCCGACACACACCCAGGGAGTGCTAATACAATCCTCCCACTCGGCCCCACCGTTACAAGCTCCATATGTATTTTATTTATTTTTCTTTTAGACTCCTTTGACTTAGACAGGCACGTTAAGAAGCTGGCTATCGATTTTAGACTACAGGAAAAAGGGTATTCTGGAATTAAGTTTAATAATGACAAAATACAAATATAGAAACATTGATGATCTCTACACAATATGTATGTCCATTTACAACATGTAAAAATTATATTTTGAGAAATTCGGGGGAGGGGAAGAGAAATTCGGCGTGAAAAATGTATGAATTTTTTTAGTTGGTCTTCCAATAAATTACGGTTTCTCACTTTAGAAAAATTAAGGTTTCATCGAGAAACTTTTTCCCCCCTCTCATTAAGTGTAAAGAAATTTTCATGAAAAACAAATCATCCAGACATTTCACGCGCCTCACCGGAACCTGTATATTTTAAAATGTTTTGTTAGGCAAAAAAGAAAGATAAAAACATAAATTTTAAATACATTCAAAAAAATGCAGAGCAAGAAAAAACAAAAATTACTCTGCAGAAAAATACTTAAAAAGAGAGTAAAATTACAAATACATATGAGCAAATTGCAAAGAGAAAATTGTTTTTTTTTGTAACTTCGACTAGAGTTTGTTTGGGAGAAAAATGTAGAAAAAAGCGCAATCAAAAAAACATAACAGAAAATTATAATAATTATTAAAAACATTCAAAAAAGGGCGTGGTTCAATGAAGAAAAACACCTACGATAAGCGCACAAACTGAGCTAAACAATAGCGGGCCGAGCGGCGTGGCGGGACTGAGGACGGCGGCGGCCGCCGACAGTGACGCGGACTTGCGATCCTCCCAGCCCTCCAGCAGCAGGTCCTCGACGTTCGCCCACGTGCCGTTTGTGTCGTGGTCCGGCTGAACGCCCAGCACGTTCAGCAATAACTGAAAGTTGAAGAAAAATGTTTAAAAATATTATTTAAAAATGTTTTAATCAACACTTTTCAGAGCAAATCCCACGTGATATTTTCACCTTTCCATGGATGGGGGGAAGGGGGCGGAATCAGGTAAAAATAAAAATGTGTTAGTTTTTATTTTGTAACTAACAGTGCGTGTGTGTGTATTAGTTGCCGCCAGGAATTTTTCATAGATGGATCAGGGGGGGAGAGATCGGATTTGAAAAAGTTCCATAAGGGAATCTTCAATGGTTTTTCATTGGGGAAATTCCACACCCCACCACCTTCTTGGCGGCGCCAGAGTATGTATGCAATAAAGCATAATCTCCCACCTGATAGATGTCGACAACTTCGATGGGGCCGGCCTTGTGGTTGACCTTGAAGGCCGGTCCTCGCGCCATGAAAATGCCCTGCATTTCGGGGTTTTCGTTATCCCAACCGCTGAGCATCTTCAAATCGCGGCCAAACGATTCCGATACTTCGGTGGAGGGCAATTGTCGCTACAAAAAATAATAATGATGATGTAATTAAGCAATTGTAGAATTTTGAGCACACAAAATTTTTCAAGGTAAACAACAATTTCGTACTAAGGCCCAACAATTTTTAAAATTTTGGTCAATTGTTTTTCCAATGCTGTAGCGAGCCCAGACATTTTCCATGAGGGGATACAAGCCATAAATTAAAAAAAAAACATGTTTACAAAGATCGGGGATAAAGGTGAAATTTTTGCACGATGGTTACTTATTTTTGGCCCCCGTGTGGCGCGATGGAGGAGAGTACGACTCTCCCCAATTGCCTGAGTATGGTACGACGAGCCATAAAAATTTACAAAGATCGGAGGGTAAATATAAAATGGTGCTTTCAAGACGCTTACGTCAAGCTCTTTGACTAAAAAATATTCTGATACTAAAAAATCTCAAAAAGGTTCGAAAATTTCCAAAAAATTCTCTGCAGAGGGGTGGGTTCCCATACCCCCTCTCCCCCCACCAGAGTAGGCTATATGAAAAAAAAGCCCAAAAATTCTACCGTTAACAAAATGACGCCAGGCCTTGTGATGAGTACGATGGGCGCAATGAACCTCGAATTGCGCCAGTGGTAGCGTTCCGGAATGTCGTGCCTACGGTAGACGCTCACCAGCGGTGCGGGACCACTGCCGCTCTCGTCCGTATCGTAGTCGCCGACGGGCGCCCACTGATCGCAGACTTTCAGCTCGAAATACACCTAAAACATTATTTAATTAATAATTCAACTTTAATTAATTATTCAAAAAAATAATTAATTTCAAAGACACAATGTACAAAATCTATCATTAGAGGTTTAGATTCGCAGTTACATCCGCCGTTTTTAAAAAGATCTGATTTGGTGTTGTAGTGTACGTCTCGCGAAGGGATGGCATGCGCGCATCACTAAGCCATGGGAAAGTCAAAGATGAGAGAAGAATGTCAAAAGAGAGAAGAGAGAAATAGCTTCCAATCAAGTCGAGCCAGTCTCGACGGGGCACAGCCTAACTATTTAGCTGCTGCGACAGGAAAAGAAAAAGGCTACGGCCTATCTTCTTGGCTATTGGACTTGTGCGTAAGAGGTGTGTACTGTAGCTTAATATGCCGCACAATAAAGCAAAGTTGTAAGAGACAGTAGCACCACAACCAAACAGTAGCAAAGTCCCTAGTGCTGTACGTTAGTGTTAAAAAAATTCGGGTAAATTCGATTTATTTATTTTTGTTGTAGAGTTTTCATTGGCGAGAAATTATTTAAAATTTAAAAATTTTTTCGAACGTTGTCTATCACCGAATGTTAACCGAGAGAGAATAATTGTCTGAAAACAATAACAACAAACGAAGAAGCTATTCCGACCGTGTCCTCCTCGCCCTCCTGCGGATAGATCATCATGAACGCTAGCGAGTTCACGACGCGTTTGATGCGCGAAAAGTCCGCCAAACACTCCTCCACGTAGTATTGGTCGTCCTCTTCGACCTTCATTAGACCGTGATCCGATAAGACCACGAAATTCGTCGACTCGAGCAGGTCGTTCTCCTCCAATTCCTCCTGAAAAAAAAATTTTTTTAGCCACTAAACAAGCTATCAAAAAATTTTCAGAGCAATTTTTGCTCGTCGCCCCCCTGCCCCCTCCAGGCTCTGTATTCCAGCCTCAACTTAACATTTTAAATTCTCAAAAAAATCATTATTAAAAACCAAAAAAATGTTCTTTAACCGTATATAATTAATATGTATCCACAACACAAAGTTTTGTTGTGGATACATATTATACTCTAGGACAATGCAAAAGAAAAAAACCCAATCGAGAAAATTTTGTTCGAATAAAAAGTTTTTTTTGCAGAGGCACCGCAATGTATATTAATTGGTTGGGGGAAGAGGGAGGAAAACATGACCCCACTGAGAAATTTTTTGTATTTGGGGGGGGGGGGGTTCTTCTCATTGAGAAACTTTTTTCTTTAAGTAAATCGAAGATAAAATTTGAAATTTTTGGATCTTGCCCCGCAAATTTTTTTGCATTCCAAAATCAAGCGCTGGTGTCGACAGCATATAGAATGGTTTGGATTTTGGCTCCGCCCCTTAGCGAAATTTAATCTAAAATTTTTTAGTTGCCCCCTCCCCCGCATTGCAGTAGGCTAAATAGGCGCCATTGAGAGTACCACTCACAGTTATGTCTCCTCTCCAGGGAACGGCAATTACGTTGTTGTTTGGGTAGGGGGAGGCCTTTGCTCGGCTCCCCCGGGGGGGGGGGAAGGTTCAAGTAGAGATTTGGAAACAACACAATAAGTCTGTACCTGAACTTTGCGAATGTGAACGTCGGCCTTCGAGAGCTCCTGAATGACGGGATCCGTGTCCTCGCCGAACATTCGCAGCGCTTTAGCCACTCCGTTATAGCGCATCAGCACCAGCTAAAACGCTCCACATACGCATATATGTATAAAATGTAGTTATACGACATTTGACGAATAAAAACATTTCAAGAGAGACTTATCGAAAATCTATTACCACTGCTACTTACCGTCACCAAAACGGGGGGAAACCTTCGAGGGAAAAGTTAAACATTTTGGGAATAGAAAAACAAAAGAAAATCGCTTTTCGTCACCGCGCGATGCCTTTTTTGCTTTAAATCGCAAATTTTTGGGCAATTTTTATTTTATTTTTTGTATTTTTATTTTGACCGACTTATTACTTACCGCCCCCCCCCCGGTTCAAATATCTAGACAACCCCCCCACCCCCACGCACCGCTATAAATTTCAAAGGCCCATTGCAAAGCGTGGAGTAGAGCTTTGAGATTGAAGCTTATTTTTCAGCATTTTTTATCCTCTTTGGAATGTACATTACACCAGAGCAACGGGGGAGAGCCCCGCACGGGACGGTCGATCATCGCACAAGCTCGTCTTGGAACGCAAAAAAGAATTAAAAAGGAAAAGGGTAAAAATTCATTTTGAGCTTTGTTTTATCCTCTTTCGAAAGTATATTTATGGAAGATTCCGTCCTTTCGCTTGGATATCTTTACGGTGTTTTGGTAAACGCGTCGAAACTACCGTAAAATGCCAATAATAATGTTATCATACATCCATCCTGGGCATCCTGAGATTTTGCGGAGGGATGGTCGACCCTCCAGTGCGGCGGGGTGGGGTGGGAGATGATCCCCCTTGTCCTGGTAAGAATGTTATGCAAACTTGGTCGCACTTCGCCCTACTGTCTCGTCCCTCCCTGAGAAATTTGCACAAAATGGATCACCTGTTGCCTATAGCTCTGGTACTTTTTGACGTGTTTCATGATTTTCGGCAAATGCGCAAAAAGGTCCAAATCCTCCTCGTTCTTGAAGGTATGGCGCCGATGTTGAGGCACTTGAACCACCATATCCACGTGCGCCCTCTGAAAATAGACAGAAAAATTGTGAAGCCCAAGTGCATACGCTTGATTATCAACAAAAAATTGCAAAGTTAAGAAATACAAACATAAGAATGGGGGTATTTAAGCCTAAGCCTGTTCTATGCGCTCACCATGTAAATTTATGTTAACACTTCAATAAAAAATTAAAAAAAAGAAGAAATAAAAACATAGGGGAAGGGGAGGGGGTTTTATGCCTAAGCCCTATAATTCTCCGTCAAAAAATGACATGCTTACGCGGTCTTAAATATACGATTAAATACGACGTGTACTGTACGTAATCTTTCCAAAAAATACGGTATTTAAAAGGTGCTGCAGTATAAGTTACTGTATTGCAAAAAATTGTTATTTTACGATTCTTCATTTAAAAAATTACTCAAGTTTCTTTTTTGAATGCATATATCTTAGCTCATTTTTCCAGAAAAAAACAACAAAAAAATAAAAAATAAACGCGCGAAAACAACAGCCAAAAATAAACAAAAATTAATAAATAAAAAAACATTAGAAAAGGTGTCTAAAAATAGAACACACCTAAAATAAAATAAAAAAACATTCAAAAAAGGGTGTATTCGACTCACGTGACAAGTCGCAAACCAATAACAGTGCACGTCGATCGACGCCTTCCCCACCGTATACCACAACGGCGCCGCCCGACTCGCCCACCACCTGTAGTCGGTGTCGTTGGAGCCCTCGTCGCGCTGGAAGACCAGGTCAGCCGCCGGGTCGTACATAAAGTCGCTGGTGAAGTTGTGGTTCTCCACGTAGAGTCCTGACAAAACAAGAAAAGTGTGTAAAACCTGAATCCGTAATTGAATCCATCACAGGCTCAATGCTGATGGTTTTCGTTTTGCACAGATTTTAGAAATTATTTTTCTAGTTTGTAGGCATTTAGTTCCTCTAAAAATAAAAAATAAATCCCAAATTCGTTCAAAACCAAAATCATTAGCATTCCACTTGAGCCTGGTTCGAGAGGCGTACAGGAGGGGGAGACGGAGCCATGCCCCCCCCCCCGTAAAATAAAGTAAATTTTTAACTTTTTCCAAGTAATAAAAAAATTTGGTCTTAGGCCACCCCCTTAAAAAATTTTTCTGACTACGCCTCTGCTGAGATCAATCATCGTTTGGACTCATTTTCGAATGTTTGACTATCGGTGGTGCTCGAAAGGAATTTACCGGTGGCCAGACTAAACCAATTCGGATAGCTTTGCGTGGGGAAGACGGGCTTCAGGCCCTCGGCCTGCACGCCGCTCTCCAGTAGCGTCTGCGCGCCGTACTGCAGCTTTGCGTTCGTTCGATTGAACAGGCTGGCTCCATAGCCGTCGATGAGCAGGACGATGAGGTTCTGGCCCACGGGCTCCCGCGTCGAGCCGCTGCTCTCGGCCTTCGAGAGCTCGGCGCCCGCCAACACCAGCAAATAATAGTATGTGGGGAGGAGAAGATGCCGAAAAGCGCAAAAATTCCATGAAAAATAATTCATCCCAAAGCGCGGGACGACGGAAAAATGGATCGATAGTACGGGTGTGTATATGTGGGTGTGAATCGATGCGGAATTATTAGTTGGGAATCGAATAAATACGCAGAAATTTCCAATGCACTAGCACCATGAATGTCTAAACAATGTTAAATATTTATTTTTTTTAATAAATTTGTGACGAAAAAATCGAAATTGGCAGAAATTTTTTTTCATAAGAAACTTTTTCGGCTTTCGGTGGTGCCACCAAACTGCTATCATCATCATCAACACCAACAGTTAACTTAACAACAACAGCTAGCTTAAATTGTCATCGACACAGCTAACTTAAATTGTCGCATAAGTGCGCCGACGATATAATTTGATTCCAAGAAAAATTTGACTTCATTTTGAATGATGATAATAATAATAAAATTCCATCCAGCGAAAATTGGCGAAAATTGGGAGGGGGAAGGGGGAAATCACTGGGGGAATACTCAAAGCATATGCAAATTGCGCTACTCGGCGTGCACAGCGCCGCTCGCTGCCAGGGGTTGCGTGGGAATTCTCCCCAAATGGAGAATCCCCCACAATTTTGGATGGAGGGGGAGGGGAGAGGTGGGAATTTCCATTTTTTGGAATTTTTTTTGTTTTTCCCCAGTAAAAAATGAAAAGTTAAGCGATTCTCCCTAATTGAAAATTACATGTAGCGTGTAAGATCAATAAAAAAATAGCCGAACAAACTAATTAAATTTTTAAAGTAATTTTTTAAATGACATTTTCTAAAACAAGACCATAAAAAATAAACAAAATCTTTGACTATTTTCTCTCCTCCCCGAAATGACCGAGAGAGAGTGAGAGAGTAAGCGGTCGATTGCTTCGGCGCCACCAAAGAGCATTTCGGCGAAATACATACACATATATCAGCGCACTTCCCCTCACGTCGATGCCAATTATATGGTTTCCTTCGCGTACATACTTTTCACTACTGCTTTTCATTATTTATTCCATTTTTGTCGGGTGGGAGCGGGGGGATAAGTACCCCTCATACCACTTTAAAAATCCACGAAAATGGATTAGGGTTGCGTGTGTGTTTGTTATGGCCGCCAAAACAATTACGCCGCCCCCCAAAAAAGTAGAAATAGAAGTTAGTTATTATAGCAAGTAGCAATGGATAATTTTCTTATTAAAATTTTTGCAAATGTGGGATTTTGGCGATTCTCTACATACAAAAATGGTACCTCTTCAGTTATCCCTCCCGCCCCCCCCCCCCTTTTTTACTTCCCATTTACTTAAAAAAAACCCCCAAAAATTCTCAATGAACGACACCAAATACATATATTAGATATAAAACATTTTTTTTCAAAAAATAGCTAAACAAACTAATTTAATATTTGATTTTTTAAATTAATTTTAATTTTTTTAATGAAACAAAAACCTTTTCCAAAACAACAAAATTAAACGAAATCTTAAAAACCATAGGACTCCCCCCTACCATATAGAAAAGGTCACTGGCTATTAAGATATAGAACATATTTTCTGGATTAGTTATCGAAAAATTGTGCGCGGATTTTCCTCAAATTTCTAATATATAAATTTAACAATCCGACAAAGAGTGAAAAACAACAAATTTCGGGTAAAGAATTAGATGAATTGGAGTAGGAATTGGACGAAAATTTGTTCGCTCAAGACGACAGATAGCAACACCACCAACAACAACAATAGCAAATCCATCTATTGGTGGCTAGCAAAATTGGCATGTAATCTTGCTCCTTCATGAATACATTTGTTCCACACACTTTTTTCTGACATATAATCACCACCAACAGCAACAGCAATAACACAAGTCATGATGTAATGAATGAATAAAATAATTTATGTAATGTGTGCCCGAATTTTAATCTATTTTTTCCAAAGAACGAAAAAAGAGGAGAAAAAAAATGTGTAACCTATGTACCAAAATCAAAGAAATGCCTAGTAGCGGCAAAGCAAAATCACCCCTCTCGGATCAAATCATCATGACTAATGCACATTCTCGTGTAAATTGACTATTACCAATGCGTACGTACACCGACCAAGACGTTTATGACTTAATGAATACACGCTTATGACTACTGGGAGAAAGCACATACACACACAATCACATTCCTCTTGAGTAATAAACGCCGTCGTCGTCGGGGAAAAAAAGAATGGGGGGACAACAACTGCTTTCAAATATTTGAATTTTGAGTAAGAAAAAGTGTAGGTAGGATGTGTGCGTCTTGGTCTTGGCGAGAATAACGAGAAGGAAAAAAGCCGATAATAGGGGACAATTGGGGGGAAAGAAAGAGAAGGCCTAACACAGAACAAAATTCGAGCACAATTAGATAATATATAATATAAAAATATAAACACACAAATTAATAATAATAATCAAGGAAAGTGTGCCCAATCCCGACGAGACGTAACCAACTAGCCAATTTTCTCTCTCCTCTTCGCCCAAACGAAAAGGATGTGCTGTGCATTAAAGAGTAGAGTATTTATCCGGCTAATTTCCTCATTTTTATGTGTTTTCTCTCTCAATTATTTTATTCGGAAAAAAGAAGGAATAATAGCGACATAAATGAAAATATCCGCCACCTCAGAAATTTTCTTCGCAAATTCATTAGTCATTTATATACCGCAATTATTTTCGTTGTTTAATTTTTTTTGGCCTATGCTTTTTCATAGTTTTTGAAAAATGTGCTTTTTACACTAAAACATTATTTTGCACAAAATCCGCGAAAAAAAGCCAAATCATAGCGATTTGAAAGAGGTGGCTTTAATAGGGGACACCTTTTCAAAGGCATAAATTAAAAATAGGTTAATGGGCGTTAAAAAAAAGGGGGGGGGGGTTCTTTTTGAAAAGTTGTAATTTTTTATAGGAAGTTAAAGTCACTAAAAGCTAAATGGTGATTGGGTATGAGAAATTGGCTGAAAAGTGCCAAAAAAAGGTTCGGCTGAAGGCATAGCTCTCTCTCGGACCAGCAACCTAGCGCAGTGTAGTATGTCTAGGGGGAGGGGGGGGGGAGAAAGGCGGCCAAATATTTCATTAAATTTTACAAAAAAAATTCAATTTTTACCTCGGATTTACGTGAAAATGCCAAAAAATGCCCCCCCCCTCTGAATACGCCAATGACAACTAACACATTAACTGTCCCATCAACACAGCTGTTTTTTGCTAATTATTTCCGAATTTTTTGCATTTAATTATCCACATCGTTCACTCTCCTTTATTTCTGAGGATTGATGGTCGTAACTTCAGAAATTTTTTCAAGTTAAAAAACAGTTAAAAAGGCACACAAAAAGCATATAAAAATAAGCTCATTTTTGTTCAAAATTTTCGAAAGTGCAAAAAAAACATTAAAACATAGAAATAATAATAAGTTCAACGATAAAATAAGCAAAACTCAAAAAAAAATTTTGCTGGAAAATGAATGTAAACCTGCAAAAAGCCAAAACAAGGCGAAAAGATTAAGAAATGTGTAGGAATTGAAGGACGTTTTCACCTTGATTGATCGGCGGCGGCGGCCGACCGACCGGTTTTCGAGTATATGGGAAGGAAGGGAAGAGGATAGGGGGGAGACGTGGATTGATCGGTTCTCTGCTGCTGGAAGAGGCAATGCCCTCAATGAATAGCTCTAGCCAGAAAGAACTAGCTGGGAATAATCTGGCCTCATGGATTTGAGAGCAGCAAAAAGAGTAAAAAAAGAACAAAGTTTTCCGCCAAAAATTAGCCATGAAAATCTTGCTAACATCGAAAAACACACACACACACACACACAAAATATGAGTAAAACCGAATAGTAATGGCTTTGTGTGCTTGCTCTGAATCGGCTCACGAAAAATGTCTTGAAAAATAGGTAATCCATCAAAGAGAAAGGTGTTATTGATTTTTCGCAATCAAAAAACAACAACAACGAAACAATATCACAACAAAGAAGTAACAACACACATTGGTCTCTCTGTGTCGGTATAAAGTTTTGAAGTCGACGAAATTGCCACATTTTAAAGCATATAAAAATTTAAAAAAAACGAAAGTTGAAAAAAATGAGAAGAAATTACCTGCCTAGTCCCGACGCGATTCATTCGTGCTGTATCCCGGCGCGATCTAAAAAAACGCATTGTCGTCTATCATTATTATGAAGTTTTAAAGTCAGAAAAAATGTTTCAAGCATTTGAAAAAAAATTACCTGCGTAGTCCTCGTCCCAGCGCGATTCATTCATTCCGTCCCAAAAACGAAAAACCGAGAGAGGCTCATCTGGCATTGAATTGAACGTGTTCGTTGAGAGAAGAGTTGAACAAACAATTGCTAAAAGCACACCCACAATACGTTCATATTTATATATTCCTACGCAAAAAAACAAAATAAGTTTAAAAAGAACAAAAAATTACAAAAAATATAGAAAAATTTTTTTAGTAGTTAAAAATGTTTCTTTAATCTAATCCATGACGAGTAAGTAAGAGTCAACAAGTCTTGTTTAAAGGCTCATATGTTTCAGTCATATTTGCACATATTAACAAAGATTTTCACGGGGATCAAAATTAATTGTATTTTTCAAAATAATTAAAGTTTGTTCAAAAAACTTTTTCGTCCCAACCATACCAGGGCAAGCGCGGGGGGGTCATCTCCCTTGCATGATACCAACGTAAATTTTTTCCCAATAATCAAATAAAAAATGAAAAAACAAAACGACGGATGAGACAATCTCTGGTGGATCTTTGTGCACCGGAAAACCCTTCGCGCAGGACCCACGCGAGAATCTCCCGAGAATGATCTAGGAAAAATCCACCCCTCTCGCGTAGATCTTGCGTACAATTCCAGAAGCATGTATGTGTAGATCTACCAGAGATATGGCCCGGGTATTCTTTAATTTTTTTGCAATCTAATCAATTTCACAGCCAAAAATGTAGGATCTAAAAATATCGCACAAAAATGACAATATTTTATGATTTTTTGCGAATCCATCAATTTCAAGAATCCGTCACATTTCCAAAAAAATAAAGTAAACAATTTAAAATGTTTTGGCATAGTCAAAAGTAGTAAAAAGTAACAAAAATTTATTACAATAACAACAAAGGGAACAGCAGTTAATACAACAACAAAAAATTCGGGAATCAACAAAAAAAAATTACAAGAATTATTAGCAAAAATGCAAAAGTTCATATCCTCCAAAACTAGGAGCCGAAAAGTTTTGAAAAATTTTTTAATATTATAAAGTGTAAATTAGTAAGAAAATGTTTCAAAAAATCACTGGTAAATTAGCCGAGAAATTGATCGATTTTTAAGCCTTTTTGGCCCCCTTTTCTTCCCACAACAAACAAAAGGTTCCTATCGTTATTATGAAGTTTTGAATGAATCGGTTATTAGCGCACTGCAGAAAATCGGGCGCGCCAAAACCCTCGACCGGAAGAAAAGATCGTCGGAAGACAGGCGAGAGAACGTCCCGCTAGCCAACCAACTAACGTCCGCTCGACGAGATCGTCGCGAGACTGTAGAGGGAGAGCGAGATCTGCGAGCGATCGCCCTCATCGCCGTAGACGCGAACCTCGTCGGCGGAGTTGTGCAAAAGATCTAAATGTGAAAATATCTAAAAACAAACTAATATGGTTGTGCAAAAAATACTATGTATCAATTGATTTTAGAAATTACAAAAAAAAATTCGATACAATTTAAAAAATACAGTAAATTCCAATTTTGAGCTGTTCAAAATTATTTTAACTTCTAATCTATTTTTATCATTTGTAGTCGGCGGAGTTGTGCAAAAGATCTCCACAAATATCCCGCTTACATGTATACATATGTTGTCCTGAAAAATTCAAATCTAGGCATTCCACTTATACATATATTGAAGTTTTTTTAATTGTTATTCTTTTTTTGCGAGTTAAAAAAAGGTTCTAGTGTGATGTCAAAGGCAAAATTTTTTACCATGGAAAAATGTTTGCGAGGTAAAAATTTTCCATTCCCCTTCACTAAAAAATGTCAAAAACCCACAAGGAGAGCCTAAGCCTTTGGTTCATGTTACACATTGGTCCTCACCCCCTCCCCCCCNGAAGCTCTGCTCACGCTCCTTGCAAATCGCGTTCTCCGGATCGGCGACGCGGCTACTAGTGGTAGTGGTGACCGGGTAGATGGTGGAGGAGAGATGCGTCAACTTACGCCGCCAAATCACAATTATCGCCACTGAAAATATGAAGAAAATCGTCAACAAAATTCAAATATATGACTAATTCCGCGGTATTTAAGCGGGTTAAATTGTATTAAATTTAACCCGCTTACGCAGAATTAAATTGTTATTTTTTAGCTCGTAGCACATGCTCTGTGAAATAGTCCTCGCACGACTTCTTTTTGTTTAGCATTTTCGAATTTTCAGTTGACAATTTGCCAAGATTTTTTTTTAATTTTAATTTGCTAAAAAATAATATTCTAAACATTCTGTTTAGGACATTTTTGTTCAATTTCGACCCAAAATTTTTTAATTCGAGAGAGAATATTTGAGAACATATTTCGTGATTTTTTAGGTAAATCGACGATTAAAATTGGAATTTTTGGATTGGCAAAATTTTTGGTTGCCCCCCCATTCCCAATTGCCCCACCCCCTCCCCCATTCCGAATGCGCCACTGCTAATATTAGTCTAAAAGATAAATAAATGCATTAAAAAGTCCAAAACACAGAAATAACAGTCCCTAAGACGGACAAAAAATATTGAAAATTATGCGCGAGAGTTCCAAAGTTATGTGAAAAACCATACAAATATAGACAAAAATAAAAGTTAAGTCCCCATAAATAACACACAAACAAACGAGGGCCAAAACCAAAAAACTATTACTTGGAAAAAGTAAAAAATTGTTTTTTTTTTCATTTAGGGGGGAGGTATGGCTACGCCCCTGATCCAAACAAACAATAAAATAAAAGTTAAATCCTCAATAAGTCAATAGTTAATCAACGTACAAATGAGGAGAATAAGTGCAACTGACGAAATCGCGACAGCAAAAATCGGCAAATTCTCGTGAGTAATCGGAAACGGCAGCCATGTCACCGCCTCAAAAAATTATTAATTTTAATTTATGAAAGCCATACTCTGTACACGAGAACAAGAGCTGACCCAGAGTTGAGGTGAGGGGGGACAACAGGAAATTTTCAAAGACCCCCCCCCTGAATCTCTGTAAACAAAAATATCAAAAGTTTTGAATTTGTGGCTCTTAGCCTTCCCCATGGGAAATTTCTGAGTCCGCCAATGCACGGAAAAATTTTATTCGTGATGGCGGAAATTCCCCCCTGGCGACGCCGTGTTCGTGACAGTATTTAGGCGGGGAACACGCGAAAAAATAAATTTTTCGTGATTCAAATAAATTTTTTTATGCAAAATACCTAAGAGAGCCTTCTCGATTGTCGAAACAATTTGAATCTCTCGGTGATTCAGCAGCGCCCATCCTCCCCCCCCCCCAAATAACAAATGCGTCCTACAGCGCAAAAAATGACAAAAAACCTGTCTTTCATGAACTTCGGCTTTCAGATACTGTCGCACTACGGTTCCATTGCATTCCGTCACGTCCACCGGCACGTGCAGTGGCTTGGCGGAGAGAAAATTATTCGAGCCGAAAGTTTGGGTGGGAGCGAGAAACGGCGAGCCTTGAAAATATTAAATTATATAACTATAACACAGGGAAAATAGCACAAAAATGAATTAAAAAATGGCAGATTATCAGACACAAAAAAATTTTCTTAGTGATTTTTCAAATTTTAGCTTTCAAAGCTTCACTTATTACTACAAGACTTGCAAAAAGCCTAGTCGTACGCAAGAGTAGGCCTAGCCTTATGAGAGAGTAGGTCTCCTTGAATTTTTTATTGGGCGATAGTAGGCAAATCTCGTATGAGCCTTAAAGCTTGGCCGATTTCAATCAAAAATAACCCTAAATGCGAATTCTGCGTTTCTAAAAACCAAGAAATGTTTTTAGTGTCCGATAGGAACCAAAAAAATACAATTAAAAAAGAAAACAACCGTCCACTTTGACGACTGTGAAAAATTTCTTGTAAGCATAATCACTGGCCACCTCCGCTTTCAGGTACGAAGTGCTGAAAACACGAAATTTAGAGAATAGACAAGGAGGCCTCCACATATAACGCCGCAACGGCAAAACATCAAGAGGTCTATATCGCAAATTCGGTGGCCAGCGAAAACATTTAAAAATTAGCAGAAACATACATACCATTCATCATTGCTATCATCATTCATCGTTGTTGTGCTCATCTTGTTTCGTAGAACTCTAAAAACAATCGAATTTAGTGTCTATCATAGCTGTCCGATCACCACTAACCCAAGCTATGTTTTGGCCGTATTTCAGCAAAAAAAAGCGCGAAAAAAATTTATTTATACACTGAAAAGTATAAAGCTAAAAGTTCTCGATAGAGAAAATTTTGAGATTCAGATTATTCAAAAACTGTCCTTTTTACCAGATTTTAGATGAAATTTTTTTCCAAAAAAGTCGAAAAATACCTACATCAAAAACACGTAATTACGAACACTTTCTCGTAATTCGTAACTGGTGATTACAAGGCCAAAAACCTCGTAATTTCGCGGGGGGCCACCCCCCGGAGGCCAGTCATGTACGTTCGTTTTGGGCAGAAAAATGAATTTGTCAAAATTGCCAACAAAACGCCAATAATGCAAGGCGCGCGCAAATTCAAAAGAGTGGGCAAACGCCCTTTTCTCCTCCGCAGCTTCATCACCTTCTGCAGGAGGCCTTCTTTTCTGCATGTCGATCGGCAAAAATCGGTTGATTTTTGCGATTTGTTCTTCCCCAACTTTGCTGTGAACGTGAAGGCAATCAAGTTGGTGGATTCCCGTGCAAATCGGAAGGGGGGGGGGGAATTATGTACGAATCCAATGACTATCAACTTTCAACGGTTAAAGCAAAATTATGTGGATTTTTCCAGTTGTTCCAAAATGGGGCCTTTTTTTAAGCCATGGAAATTTTTTTCGAGCGATAAAAAATGAAGGCCTTCTGTGCATATTGCATACAACACGTCTCGCTTTGCTCTGGCACAATTTTTGCGCACGCACGCCATGGCGCCAATGTTTGCGGAGGGTGGAGGCGATTCTTTTTTCCTATTTGCTCGAAGGAGGTTCGTTCTTTGTGAAAGCGGGAACTTTTGGTAGTGTCTGCCTGTGTGAGATGGAGGCATTTTACGGACTTTTTTCGTCAAATGAAGGTAATCGTCTTGTTTGTCTAGGTTGTTATGAAAGCTCGCTTGTCAAAAACAACTCACCCGAACATGTGAAAGTTGCTAAACTCCTCCCCCGACCGGACAAACCTCTTCCCTAGCCGCGAAGGAGTGTTAAGGGTAATAAAACAAAGGACGTCTGCTTTTTACAGAAATCTTATTATAACCTGTGGACGTCCATATTAGTTGTGGGTGAGGATTTGTATCGATACATTATTAGAAGGTTTCCTTCCGCAAGAAAAACCCAGTAAAAGCTGATTTTTGGAGATTAAATTTATAGATATCGTGAAACATTTATTTCTACGCGTAGGCCCCGCCGTGGTTTATGGTCTCTGCGGTCTGCTACTCGCGATGCCGTTCATCTTTTGTTGTCGTAAGACGAAGAGCGAACAACAAAACACTGTTAAGGTATCATGTTTGTGTGTGTGATTCAGTGACCTATCTAAAAATTTCACTGCTCATAAAATTGCCATAATCCATCATTGTACACACATTGAATCGTTCATTTTTCAGGGACTAATGACGGCGAGTTCGATCAAAACGAAAAGCCCAGTGGCGAAGAAGAAAAAGGACGAGGAGCGTCTGGTTACGACCTCGATCGTGGTACGTACGTTTTCGCGCAGTTTTTGAGTGAATTGTGTGTGTGTGTGTGTGTGTGTGTGTGTGTGTGTGTGTGTGTGTGTGTGTGTGTGTGTGTGTGTGTG
>SAUE01000210.1:56113-70313 GCA_009724625.1 Deladenus siricidicola
CAAAATTTTCCCAAAGAGCTAAAAGAATTTGATGAGTGATCGCCTGCATTTATAGCTCGGCGCTTTGGTCGCTGGTGTCCGAAATCTCCTACCAGTACTACAGCGTCGTCGGCGTAGTGGTGTGCTTTGTGGTGGCGCACCTCATTGAGCTGATCGTTTGCGTAACGCATAGCGACGGTGAGTATTATGAGTAGGGAGAGTATCGTATGTAGTTATGTACTTATGTGGTTATACATATGTAACAGCAATGTCTATTGCACCGCAGTTTTGTTGTGATTTTCAGATAGGAGGAAGAAGGTGGACGCTCGTCTGCTGGCCACGTTCGTCAGACCTCTGCGGCCGCGCAAGACGGTGGTGGCATCGAATTTGTACGGGAATGGCGAGGACGCGGACCAGACCACCCTCGACTTCATCACAAATCCCATAAAGCTTTAGGAAAACTCATTCCACATTCCATTTCATTTGTTTTGTTCTCATTGTTTCTTGTTGAAAAATCTTCTCCATTGTTTTCCGCCATTTTTTAGGGAAAATTTGAAATTGGAGCCGCGACTTTTGTACAATTTCTCGTGCAAATTAACACTAACTTATTATTATTGACAAAATCATTTACAAAATTCAGTTTATTTGATCAAATATCTCGTGAACAAAAAGGTTTAAAAATCTTTTTGTCCAATTAATACATAGAGTACTCATAAAAAATATTCATTAAGGCTTAGAAAATCAAACAAGAAAAATTCATACAAATTTATATGTACACAAATCGAACAAGTCAAAAAAAAGTTCAGACAATTTTCGGCGGTGTTGTTAGCTTTTGTGATTCGACGAGTCGGATGGCCTGCCAAATTGCGTCTTTGTGATCTAAAACAATGGAAAATTTTCTGAAAAAAATTAAGTAAAAAATAATCAAAATACGACTCAAAAAGAGTGAAAAAATTATAACAAATAATTATTTATTTATTATTAAAAAAGTAATAAAGGATGAAAAAATGTTTCTTTTTGCTTCGCGAAATTTCCTCCCACCTTATCGAAAAGCGCCCAGCTTAGCGCGGTGCCGAGCGTTCGCTTCGAAGTGCGCAACACAAAGCCTCGGAAGAGCATTTTAAGGCCAATGTTCTAGGAAAGCAGAAAATCAGATTAAAAAAAGTTCAAAAAATTAAATTTCATCAAAAAAATGAAATTTAGAAGATTATAAATATAGATTAAATTTTTTAAAGAAACCTTCAAATAAATATGCGCTATCGAGCGGCTCATAGACGAGAACTTCTGCGGGTAGAGCACGGCCATCGTCTTGAGCACGTCGAACGGCTGCGTGACGAGACACGCAAGCGCGCCGGCGCACAGCCCACACGCCAGATTTAGCGCAAAGTCGTGGTCGAGCGCTCGCCGGTAGATGACGGTGGTCATCGTCGTCCCGCCGCGATTTTCGTCGCCTTCGGCGTCTTTTGCCGCCACGGCGGCCTTCGCCCTAGCCACCGCACCCAACTCGTAGCGGTAGACGGCCAAATAGAGACCGGAGAAAGGCGCATCGCGCAAAATCGTCGGCGCCAGCCCACGCCAAAGCCCTGCGAAAAATAAGACAAAAAAATCAAACGTTCCGCTATCTTCAAAAGCAATTTATAGCCTTTGATGAATGTTTTGATGATTTTCAAAAAAATTTGAACGAAAACTTCCTGGGTTCCTGTTTACAGTTGTTTTTTAAAACCAAAAAATTCAGAAATTCACATCTATGATTCCAGTAAACAGTTCAACTTTCTGGGTTCGAGTTAATATTTTGTTTAAAGTCGGGTTACCTCAAAAATAACTTCAGAAAACCCTAAAGAATTTTTGAACAAAACATTTTAATATTTCCAAAAATAACAAAAATAAAATGCAAAAAAATGCAAAAAAATTTTAAATAAAAAAAATTCACAAAAAAAATTACCCGCTATTCCCCCACCGGTGAACATCGCTTTCAATTCCCTTCGCATATTCGATTTTCCATACACAGAACTCTAAAAATTAATTAACTGAAATTTTTCCAGCCCACCCCCCCCTGTGGATCTAATTTCAATCAATTCTGATTTTGCTTGAGCCAAAAATTGGGTACATTTTTAGGATTTTAGATTAAAAAATATTCAAAGTCACGACGTTGGATGGGACACTCAAGGCAATGGAACCTGAATGGGGGAGAAGGGAGCCAATAAACAAACAAAAACAAACGCACTTCCAGCCGCGTCTTCAGCACGGTCAGCGGCTGAAGCACACTGCCGACGAAGACGCGCGCGCCGCAGCCGACGAGGAAGTTCTGCGCGGCGGGCGGCAGCCGCGCGCCCACCGCCGTCGACGACAAGCGCGGCGAGACGAAGTGAATACACCCGAAGTACATGGCAGCGCCGGGAACGATTCTCGCCAGCGACTATAAATCATCGATAAATAATAAAATTAGAAAAATGCGAATAATAATAATATTAATACATAATAATAGGACGTTTAGAATTTGGCGCATTTCGAAAATATTCCTAAAAATTCGAAATTCTACACAATTCTTAATTACTTTCAATGGCTAAAAAGCCGAATAACTTTGAATCAAATTTTACCAATATATAATAAATGCTTCGAGACACGACAAAAAAACGAGAAAAATATCCCATCCCGCGATAGCCCCCGCCCTCTCCAACAACTTCAAAATAATAGTTAGGAAGATCAAAAAATAGGGAAAAATACAATAAAACATCAAAAAAGCATGAAACCAGTGAGAAGCTCCTCCACAGCTCCCAAGTAATGGGTAAAAAACATTATTTTTTCTTACAGAAATAAAAAAATACAAAAAAATTTAAAAATGAGAAAAGGTGTTCACCGGTGAGAGGCCCCTCCACAACTCGAGCGGACTGCCGCCATGGCTCGGCGATATGGTCTGGCGAGTGATGGCGAACATTGACTTGTTCCTCGACTCCAACTGCTGCGATATTGTGCGAATTCGATCCATCGGCTGCAGCAATATCGTGCTATAAAACAAGCAAAAAATTTCCGCCAAAAATGTCAAACTCATAAAAAATAAAGTTAAAAATCGAAATTTTTGTAATACAAATCTTTTTTCATTAAAAATAATTTATAAATAATAATTAAAAAAAACTTACGTAAATGTTCCACTGAGCGATCCGAACAGGAACGCCTTCAGAAAGCTGGTTTCGTTCTTCGTAGTATTGCTGGCGGCGCTCATGTTCGTTGAGGTGAAAACAAGTAGGGCAAAGCCCGCAAGCAAGGTGCCCAAAACGTGGGGCGTGACAATTTATGTGTGCTAGAAGTAAAATCATGCAAATTAATGTGCTTGGATAACGTTTTACTCTATTTGGTTAAAATAATAAAATATAATTAAAATGTTGTGTCTAGGTAAATTTTACGCTATTCATATGTAAAATTTTCTGCGCGTTTTGCCCTTCAAAAACTCAGGAAATCCATGATTATTATGGAGGAAAATTATATCATCAGAAAGGGGGTAGCAGTAGAAAAGGCGCGCAGAAATTTCACTCGGAACTCCGATTTCTTTTTTCTATGATTTCTGTGGAAACGCAAAAAATTACACTAATTCGCTTTAGAAAAAGCAAAAGGAAACTTCAAAATCGATTTGTAATTTGCGCCATACAACGATTTGGCATTGCGTCTCTATTTATTAGAAAATCTCTCATTTTGGATTTTGGAATTTTTAGAGAGTGCTTGTATTTTAGGGGGGGGGGGGGGGCTTGGACTTTTAGAGGGTGCTTTTTAATGTTTCCAGGTCATCAAGGGCTTCTCCTCAAAAAAGACCTTCTCGTCAAGTAAACTCCGAAGATGTTGACGATTAAGGAAGTACCCTTAAATTGGGGGTGGGAAATTTTTATTACAAAGTTAAAACGACTTTTGGAGTCGATACTTTTCGTTTGTTGCTAATTGCAAGTTTCTATTTTTTGCAACCTCGAGAAAGACGAGATACTGCGTTCCACAGGAATAGCTCTTGCGCAAGAGCTTACTAGATCTGCTTCCGTTGCGAATTGCCCTAATTTTCCTGAATCTTTGCACCCTTTCCGTTCTTGTTGTTGTATTTTTACAATGATTGCTTGTGCCTTTTTTAGGCGTCCGATAATTATGAATTGAATGTTTTGATAATACCCGAAATCTACGCTCCTCAATATGCTCAAAATTTGAAAATTTTTCGTGCTTTTAGCGCATTTTTACATCACAATTTTTAGTGGGTTTCTTTGCGGAGCTTCCAATCTTAGTTTTGTCACTTATGGTACACAGATGAGGATTTATTTTATTTATTTTTGTTTTTTTTTTGCAAAAACGAAAAATTAAAAAACTTTTATAATTTGAATATTGTTTTGGCGATCCGTGTTGTGGCGGGGATGGCAGCTTTGAATTAGTTTTTTGGAAACAAAACTTTTTCCAGAAAAAAAACTAAGGAAATTATTTTAATTTTTTGTTTTTGGTTGATGGACTCTTCTCAGCTCTGTTGCGCTGCTGGTGATAACGACGAGGGCGGTGACGGTAGCGCTACAGTGGTGACGGTCGCGTTCGCGGAGAATGGGCACGGCGACATCGTCCTGAAGCGCGGCAGCCGCGTCGTGGGCGGCGCCAAAAAGCCGAGCGTCGACTTCCCCACGCGTAACGACTTCGTTGAAGGTTTGAAGCGCGCGCTTCGCCGCCAACTGCCCACAGCGACGCGTCGGCTGTACGGTAGCGAGAAGCGCGGCGGGACGCGTCCCTACTTCGAACTGCCCGACGAGCTGAAGTCCGAGGCGGCAGCCGTCGGGATTACCGTCGCTATGGATGCGGCGGGACCCAGCGGCTCGACCGAAGAGCCCAAGCCCAATAAGAACATCCTTAGTGCTAGGTATTTTTTTTGTTTTTCGAAACGTTTATTGTTTTTTTCAGAGGGTATTTGTCGAGGTAATTTTTTGTACGAATTGTTTTTCATTTGTGTTTTTTAGTTAATGTACTTTGGTTTTGCATTTACAAACAGTTTTTTTTTATATTTTTTGAAGTAATTGTTACAATTTTGCCAATTGTTTTTGGTTTGTTTTTTTATAATTTATCTTTGCATTAACCTTTATTTCTCCAAATATTTTGCTGATTTTTGTGCGATTTATCTCCAACGTTTTGAATAGTCTTTGGATTTGAAAAATATTTATTGGAGTGATTTGAAAATATTTTTTCAGTCTGCCCGTCGTTGTTGAAAATGTGCCGTATTTGGGCACGGATGGCGATACGACGCTGGACATGTTCAAAATAAAGACGGACGTACAGGAGGATTCACAGGAAAATGGAACGGTCTCACAGGAGTCTCAAACGGAATTGGACGAGCCTCAAACGAATTTACTTGAAACTAAAATGGAATTACAGGAGTCTCCAGACAACGTGAACCCTAAGAAGCCGAAGAAGTTGGTGCCTTCACCCGAGGTTTTGCGCACGTCGGCGGAGTTTCGCTTCGAGTTGGCGCTGAGCGCGTCGTGGAATTTGAACGCGGTGATGGGCGGAGAGGACGACGACGAGGATGAACAACCGCCACGCCCCAAGTCCCATCGACGCGTGGGGCGAGCGGCCACAAAATCGCTGCCGATTAATACGTCATCGGCGGCTGCTGACGAGGAGGAGTCCAACAAAAAGAAAAGTACATTTTTCGTCTTCTTTTTTAAATAAAAATATTTAGAAAAAAAATCGTCCAATAGTTTTACGTGTGGTTTTTTGAGTGGATTTTAATTTAAAAAATTTTATACAATTTCAGCTATAACTACCTCTGCATCTGTTTCCCTCTCGGCCAAGAAGAAGTCGGTGGCGAATGCCGCCGTGGACGCGACGGTTTGGCTGAAGAAGGCGCCGATTTTTGTGGCCGACGGCCGCGCCAAACGAACACCTCGCTTTCCGGATCGTAAGCTTTTATAACACAAAAAGTCTTTGTGCGTATTTGCTCAATGGCTAGACTTTTTTATATATTTTGTTGTTTTTTGTTTGCAATTGTTTTATTCTTAACTTTATCGGGTTTTTTGATTGTATGGTTACCTATAATGGTCTTAGCTAGAAAAGGGCGTAAGGTAAAAAAATTCATGTTTACAAGACTCAATTGAATTGATTATTTTCTCTGTTGACAGTCAGCGTAAATCTTCCCCTTAACTCAAATCTCGAGCTCGTTTCACTTTTTGCCCGAAAATTTGATTTTTTGTGATTTTTAAAAAGTTTTCAAAAAAATTAAAAAAGGACTTTAAAAATTTGTTTGTCAATAAAAAAATTTTGGTTTTGTCTCCACGAAATTTTTTGTTTTGTTTTTGCCCTCCCCCTCCCAAGAAATTTTTTCTGGCTACGCCTCTGAGGGGACATAAGGTAAAAATTTCATGTTTACATTCATGTTAATTGAATCGGCCATTTTCTCGCAATGTTGAATCACTATTTGAGATTTTTTTGCAGGCAAACGTCACTCGCTCTGTTTTGTTTGCGGGGAGAGGGACGACGGCGCGCTGAACAAGTGCAGCGCCAGCGGCTGTTCGGTGATGTTCCACGAGATTTGCGCACGACTTCACGTAGACGGCGGCTACACCATCGACTTTATGCAGCGGAATCGAGGTTTATTTTCTTCGTTAATTAATTTATTAAGACTTTCATAATCGCAATTTTTTGGATTATGTTTTTTTTATTTTTTTTATTAATTGCTTTTTCGTCAATTAATTTATTAAGACTTGTGTTTAGAATTATGTGTTTTTTTATATTTTTTAATTTTTTTTCAGTTTTTTTCGATTTTTTGTCAATTAATGTTTTGAGCTGGAAACATTTTTGGAAGCGCGATTTTTATTTTTTTATAAAATTTTGAATTTTTTCAGGCACCTACTGTCCCCGTCATCATTGTACGAGTTGTTTTTCGGACCATAATCGAGTGCGCTGCTACAACGGTAAATTTAATTCTGACTTGCTTTTGGCTAATTATGTGGACGAGGAAAAGTTTCATACGTATTTTGGGCCTTTTTTAATTTTTAAGAAATTATATATTTTCAGGCGCTTTGGTTCGCTGCGCGCAGTGCGAGCTGGCCTGGCACCCGGACTGCATACCGGCCGGCTGCGAGCTCAACGCCAAGTCGGAAATCGTCTGTCCTCGCCACATTGTCTTCGCCAACCCGACGACCATTCACACCACACATTGCGCCGATTGTCAGCAGAAGGATTCGCCGGGAGGTATTTTTATTTTTTAATTATTTTGTTTTTATTGTCCTCCCTGGCGATATTAATGCATATTAGGTTGCTAAATATTTTTAGCAATTTTTCGTTAATTAAGACTTTAATAAACGCGATTTTTTAAATTATTTTTTGTTTAAAAATATTTTTTTAAACTTTTCATTTGAATAAAAAATGTTTTTGAATTAATTTTTGGGATTAATTCCACACTGCTTTTAGAGCAACTTATTCGCTGTGATTCGTGTTTGCGCTCGCTGCACGAAAACTGCTATCGCGAGTCGTCGTTGGTGCCGTTGCCGGTCGGCGAGATGCTCAACGTATCGGCTTCGGGTGCGCCTGTGGCCGGCGATTCGCTGATTGGCCGCTGTAATTGGTGCAGGTCTTACGACTTTGTGCGCTATGGTCAATTCTGCATGGGACGACTGGGCTCATCGTACGTGAATTTTTTATTAATTTTTATTGTTTAAATATTTTTTTACATATTGAGTTTGGCTGGACTTTTTGTATGCCATTTTTTATTGTTTAAGTTTTACGTTAATAATAATGTCCAAATGGAGTTGATATATTTCCATAAGACCCAGTTATTTATTGTCCCCTTCAGGAAATGGTATCCCTGTCAGGTGGTGCGCAACGACGACTATCCACGCCAAGAGGACCCGAACCTGCGCCGTGTGGGCTATATGGTGGTGAAGTGGCTGCCCTATCAGAATCGTACCTTCTTCAACCTCATCACCCACAATCGCGTTCTGCCAATGACCGAGATGGACTATTTCTTCGTCACTGAAGCCAAACAATCTAACATCTACAAAGGTTTTGCGTTTATTAATTTGTTTTTTAATGTTATTTTTATGATTACTTTGTTCTAGAGTGGGAATTGGCACAGCAGCACGCAGTGGAGAACAGTCCCGAAAATTCCGTGCCGAAACCGGATCAAATCAGTCAACACTTCAGCAATGGCGAACGGGTGCGCAAAATTGCGGTCGGTTTTTTGTTTTAGTTTTTTTCAATTTTTTTATTTTAATTTAATTTTTATATTTTTAATATGAAATTTTTTTTGACACTCAAGTTATTTTAGCGCTGCAAATACTCGTCAACGGATTTGCGTCCGCTGAGGGGCCAACTGCAGACGGCCGACATGTGCCTGTGTCCGGCGAACGCCGCCGACCGCTGTGGGCCCTCGTCGACGTGCATCAATCGCGCGCTGCGCGTCGAGTGCCCCAAACAGTGCGAGGAGCGTGGTGGGTGCGCGAATCGGGCGCTCAGCGAAGGCCAGAATTGCGTGAGCGTCTCCATTCAGCCCTACCACGGCCGCTACTTTGGCGCCGTCACACTCGTCGACATACCGGAGGTAGTATAATAACGTTTTTCTATTGTGAATGTTTTCATATTTTTAAGATTTTTGTAGTATGAACTTTTTTATGCTTCCCAATTGGTTTTTCTCTCCCGAATTTGTTTTCTTAATTTTGGCTAATATAATTGGATAATTTTTAGTGCGGTTTTGTGGGCGAATACGTCGGCGAAATCATCACGCACGAGGAGAAACAGCGTAGAATCGAGCAAATTGCGCGAATGAAGTCGATCGAGGCGCAATACTACATAATGGATTTGGACGCGCACCGCGCCATCGACGCGATGTACTATGGCAACGATATGCGCTACGTGAACCACTCCTGCCACCCCAACTGCACCGTACAGGTCATTTCGGTGAGCCATCATTTTGCGATGCGTTAGCAGGGAAAACAAATTAGAATTCGAAATCATTCCCGAGTCTCATTGTCCAGTATTCTGCCATTTGAAGAATGTTTTTTTAATATATTGTTTTGATTTTTAGTCGGATATGGACATTCATTTGGTGTTGGTCGCTTTGAGGAAGATCAATAAAGGTATCTTTATCTTTTGATAGTATTCGTTTGAAATTTTTCTTACCCATTTGGGAAAATTAAAAAAGTTTTCTCTAAATTTCTTTCTAACACACATATTTTTTGAATTTTATTTTGTTACATTTTTGTGGAATTTGTAGGCGAAGAGTTGTCCTTCGACTACAATATGTACTCGACGAATTCGGGTCGAGCGGTGCCAAAGTGTCGCTGTAACGCGGTGAACTGCTCGGGAATTTTGTCGGCCGCCGGCGCACAAAACAATGGCTCCAGCTCCTCCAGGGACGCCAAGGAGAAGGAGGCGGCGCCGTCGCGGAAGAGGCCGCTGGCTTCAAGTAAGTTTTTTTTCACCGAATAATTTTTTCTTTGCTCCCAGAATCTTAAAAAATTTCAGTTTTGGATTCTGGTTGCATTTGGTTTTGCTGCAATAATATGGCTGATTTCGATTTTTATATTTTTTTAAATATTTTTTTGTGGATGTGTGTGTGTCAAAAATTCACTCATTTTCAGGTGAAAATATCCCCTCAAGCAGGTCGAAGTCAACAGGCGGCGGCGCGAAGTCGGCAAAGACGCGAAATTGGCGCAGAACCAGCGTCAACAGCAAGAGGGCGGCTGCCGCCGAAAATATCGAGCCTGCCGTCGCCATCGCCACCGAGAACAACAACGGCCGAAGCCTGAGAGTGCGCAAATCGATGGGAAAATCAAAAATTCCCCGCGAGTAATTTTCTTTTGTAACTGTGTGCCAGCGCTTCATATCAAAAATGCGTTTTTAGCTTTTCTTTAATTTGTTTTACTCTACATTTTTGGTCGAATTGATGTCTTTCTTGTCCAAAAAATACAGTTTACTTGAGGTTTTGTCGTTAAGACTCGATCGAAATTGAATGAAAAATGAAAGCTAAAAGAATGAATGGCTAAAAAAATTTTTTGATATGAAGTGCCGTGGGCGATTTGTGTACTATTTCGATTAATTTGTTCTTCTTCTAAAACCGAATTTTTCTGTAACACATTTATTCTATTTACAGTAAGTAAAATGTATTTCCTCCCCTACCCCCGTACAGTACCATCATTACCGTTTCGTTGGCGTTAGTTATAAATATGTAATGGATCGGTTAAAAACATAACTTTTTTGCGCAATTTAACGAAACGAATCACTTATTTTTTGAGCTTTTTTTTAATTTAAAAATACAGTATTCATCTTTACAGTGGATATTTCTTCAAATGGTTTATTGGCTGGCCAATTTTCAGTAATAATTTTACTTACTTTAATAATAAATTCATTCAGTGAAACCTTTGATTATTAGGCTAATTTTTTTCTACCTTTTGCATATAAAACATAATGGACAATAGGCGATTTCGAAAAATTTTGTGCTTTTACTATTTTTTAGGCTTATTTATTTAATTTATTTTTTTTGTAACCGAAGGCTTTCATTTTTTCAGCGCTCAAATCAGAAGATTTTGTTTTCATTGTGTTCTTTTTTTTGCTAAATAAATTTTTTTGACATGTGTTACTTTCAAATTGTGCAAAAAATTTTGCCTCTGATTTACTTTAAAAAGCCAAAAAGATTTCCTGTGGGGGCGTGTCCCCCCCCCTAAATACGCCACTGATTTAAGGGGTTAATATAAGAAATAAAATTAAGAAATAGTCGCTCTCTAACCAAGGACGATTTTATAACAAAACAACTAGAAATAAGGTTAACAAAATTTTATGTTCATAATGCAACAAAATTTTGACGTGTAAATAATGTAGAAAATAAATTTATTATTATTTTTTAATATAAAAATGAAGAAAATTTTTAATTGTTCAGAGGTCAATTTCTTTGTGATTTTCGACATTGAAAAAAGCAAATCTATTTTCGAATGTGCGTGAATCAGAACAATTTTGAGCAATTATTCCGATTATTGGTAGTAATAGAGAGAAAAATTAAGCTAAATTAATGGGAAAAATTGAATTGTCAAACGATTGGCATTTTATCATTTCCATGAAAATCATTTTTTGTTATTTGCGAAATGAGAATATCATTTAGGAAAAAAATATCAATAGGGGAATATCAACTCATTACAATCGACTCATCACTTGATCAACGTAAACGACAGGAGTGGGGGAAGAAAGAGTGTGGAAAAATGAAAGAAAGACATTCAGACGGAAAGGTCGAATATCGAAAAAAAAGAGAGGAAAGGTCGGCAAGCAAACCACCCAGACACATTATCGGAAGAGAGCCGGCAGAGAAAGAGAAAGCCGTGGGGCGGAAGATCGCTGATTTGGTCGACATTTCCCCTCCCCAATTATTCACGGAGCTTTTTACGTAATTCAGCGTATTTAAAGCGACGGCAAAGCCTCCATTCCTCACAGTCGACTTTGACTTTCCATTCGAATTCAAATTTGACACCTCTCTCCAGAATTTGCCTCGTCAAATTTCCACAATGGTAGGATCTTTCCCATTGAATATTTTGCATAATTTTTAAATTTTTCGGATATTTCAATTTTCATCAATAAATATGTAGTAAAATTCGCTTTCAGCACCCCGCCATCTTCTCAGCGCTTTTGGCGTTAGCCGTCCTCGGCGCATCAGCGCGACCCCAATCATCCTGGACATCGCAGGGCAGCGCGTCGCCATCTGCGGGTTCCGGCAAGGCTTGGTCGACTGGCTCGAGCTCCGCTCAACCGTCTTCCGGATCGGGCTCCCCGCCCTCGTCTGGCTCACAATTCTCGTCATCGCCGTCTGGCTCTAGCTCCGGATCGAGTGGATCGTCTTCGGGCTGGGCACCCCAGCAATCGTCGGGATCGGGCTCGCCCTCCGCACCCGTTTCGTCCGGCTCAGACGCGCAGTTCGGCTCTCAATCAGACTCCCAACAAGATTCTGGATCGTCCTCGAGCTGGACACTAGAGCAATCACCACCGTCCCAGCAATCTCCGCCCCAACAAGCTCAGCCCCAACAAGCTCAGCCCCAGCAATCGCAGTCTCCGCAATTCCCTGCCGAACAGCCACAACCAGCGCAACCCCAACAACCTGCCCAGCAGCCGCAGAGCGCTTATTCGGGCGACGACGGCAGCGACTCGGCCAGCGACCAGGGAAGCGATTCGGCCAGCCCGAGCTTTGACGCCCAGCCATCCAGCGGAGCGGACGACTCTGACCAAGTCTACAAACCGTGAGTAATACGTATTATTTTTGTTTAAAGGTTTTGAAAATTGGTTTTTCAAACATATTTATTATAATATAATAATAAAAAAGCAAAAAACGAAAGTAAACCAGTTAATTTTTGCCTCATGACAACTGAAATCTTTTTATTATGCTTAGATTTGGTGCTGGACATTATTACGGCGGCAATCAGGGCGGATACGGTGGAAACCAAGGCGGATATGGTGGAGATCATGGAGGCTACGGTAAACCCTCATACGGTGGTAATCATGGCGGATACGGTGGTGGAAACCATGGCGGATACGGTAGACCCTCATACGGTGGAAACCAAGGCGGATACGGTAGACCCTCATACGGTGGAAACCATGGCGGATACGGTAGACCCTCATACGGTGGAAACCATGGCGGATATGGTGGAGATCATGGAGGCTACGGTAAATCCTCGTACGGTGGAAACCAGGGAGGATATGGAGGAAACCAAGGCAGATACGGTAGACCCTCATACGGTGGAAACCAAGGCGGATACGGTGGTGGAAACCATGGCGGTTACGGTAAACCCTCATACGGTGGACACCAGGGCGGATACGGTGGAAACCATGGTGGATACGGTGGCGGAAACCAAGGAGGATACGGTGGTAAATCCTCATACGGTGGCAATCATGGCGGATACGGTAAATCCTCGTACGGTGGCAATCACGGCGGCTACTAACTCTAAACGTTAGTTGCCTTTTCCATGTTTTTTAACGTTTGTGGTTTAAAATACATACATGGCAGAGATTACGGTGGGCGCAGAAGATGGTAGGGGAGACATACGAATGCATGTGTGAATGTATAAGAAAAAATACATTGAATTAATCGATAATTTTCAGGCTTTTGTCGATTCGGTTCGCAACTTACAATTCTCTACGAATACTGTACCGAGAAAACATGTTAATATACTGTAATAATGACATTTATCGATAGTAATTTGAGGAATAAAAATTGGCAAAATATTTCACGCATCTTTCATAAAATCAAAAAATCAAATTATTAACATTAATTATTAACGAAGCCGAATTGAATTCAACTGAATTCACAAACGAAATATTATGGTGTCGCGAATGTTTCCGCTATTTTTTAGTGCAAATAATCTCAAATCTGCAACGCGAGGAACAAGCGGAACTATCTCCTCAAAATAATTTTTTAAAGCAATTTATAAACGTTAAATATGTAAATATAATATCTAGAAAGCAAAAAGATTCAGCAAAAAATAATGGATCGAAAAGACGTACAATTTTCTTAAAGTATTTAATTATTATAATAATATAAAGTAATAATATATACATATAAATATGTATAAAGTAATAATAAAAAAATAAAAGTATAAAGAATTTTTTTCCTTAATCGATCAATCTGAGGGTCGACAAAAGAGCAACATATAATGGTTATCTAATACAACAAAAAGAAGAAAAATCTGGACGCGACGAATAATCTAAGAAATATTCTTTCCAATCGGAAAAATAATTTTATTCAATGTGTCAGTTTTTCCGAAATGCAATTTAATTTTTCGTCACGGTGCCCAGAGTTTTCGCTATGAATCCGCTTTCTCGCTATCCCCACCTTCACTTTTCTAAACCCGCTACGCCTATTCACATATAACAACATACTATCTAACCAGTGTTTTCATTAGGTAAAGAAGTTCTTCATTTTTTGCAAAGTGAACTGATTTTAACTTCAATTTAAAAAAGAAGATAAAAAAAGAAGAAATGTATCTAACTCCGTTTTCGTTCTCTAGATCTCTAGCTAGCGTGACCTGCGATTTTGGCCAGACGTGAGCGACGCTCACTGAGCGTTCATTCGAATATCTCTCGAAAACTTGACTTTGATTTCAAGTTGGCTTTCGGCACGCCGTTGAACAGGGTCCGTTCATAATTCAAATCTTAACAGAGAGACGCAGAATTCCTTCTACGTCAGGAGTGTAGGCATAAAAACGCCGAAGCCCTTAACGGGAAGAAATTCCGCGTCTTTCGC
>SAUE01000210.1:75559-85657 GCA_009724625.1 Deladenus siricidicola
TACATTTCCCTCTCTTCGCGACGCCACTGGTCGGATTTATTGCGTAATGCAGTCCGAAAACGAAGTTTTATAGCTACCAGCTTTATATTTTTTTAATAATAAAATTATTTTTACACATTGACTACTTAGGTACCGGTACCATGCGTGTTGTACGGCGACATCCACGGACAATACAGCGACTTGCACCGTTGGCTGAATCTGAACGGCTGGCCGAATCAGACGCGCAGCGCGTTCCTCGGCGACTTTGTGGACCGCGGCTCGCACGGCGTAGAAGTGGTGGCGCTCATTACGGCGCTCAAGGTTTTTTAATTGTTTTATTTACTACTCATTGGGAGAATAAGTTTTCTAATTTTATTAATTTTTATAAATCAATATTATATTTTGGTAATTTTTTGAAATTATGACATGATTTTATTTTTAAGCTGTCATTTTTGTTTTATTTTTTTATAATAATTTATGTTATATATTTTTTAAGTTAAAATATTTTATTTAGCTCTCCTTCCCCAGGCAAGTTTTTGTTATCCGCGGCAATCACGAGGAGGAATCGCTCAATCGCAATTATTCGTTCTACGCGGAGGTCTGTGAGCGATTTGGTGGCCGTTACGGCGAGACAGGTTTGTTTACTTTTTCTGTTACCGTGTTTGACATTTTTTACAAAAAGGGGGAAGGTTTTTTGCTATTAAAATTTTAATCTTTTTATAGCTATGATATTTTGGAAATGTTCACTCAGGAGTAGGAAATTATAAGTAAATAAATTTCCAGAAAACAATTTATTAATAAATAGTTATTTATTATTATTATTTATTCAAATTTATTTATTCAGATTTATATTCTAATTTTTTATATGGTCATATTATATTTGTATTTTGACTTTTTTCAGGCGATCGAGACGGTTCGAAAATGTACAGCAATTTCAAGCGGCTTTTTATGCATCTTCCGTTGGCGGTGGTCGTGGGCTATCGAGTTTTGGGCGTTCACGGCGGCATCAGCCCCAAGTTGACCTCTTTGCAGGTGATTTTTGATTTGTGAGTGTTTGGGTCATAGTGTGGCACGGGAGGCGGTCTGACCTCATCCAAATAAAAAAATCATTGCGCAAAATGGCCGAAGGCCATTTTGCCAAAGTATATGGTTTTTGTTTTACCAAAGGTTTGGATGTTTTCCAATTGTTTTAGTTAATACTTAATTTATTTTTATTACGGGTACGCCTCTCTGTGACTCTTCATTTTTTGATTGTAAAGTTTTATTTTTGTTTTGTTGTAGCTTCTGAGAAGAAATGTAGCTGCTTTAAGTAGGATTTTTTCAAGAATTTTTAAAAATTAATTTCTAATCATTTCTCCGTAATTTCAAGCAAATGACATTTTTATTTTTTGAAGACAATTTTTCCACTTATTTTCCTATAGGACATTCGTAATATTGAGCGTCCCATCGACGACTTCGACGTCGGTACGCTCGAGTGCGATCTGGTGTGGTCGGACCCGGACGTGGAGACGAAGAAAGACCACCGGCCCGCCGTTCCATTCAAGCCCAACTTCGACCGGGAGCCCGTCAACGGCATCGGCCAGCTGTTCAGTGCGGATAGCGTGAAGAAGGTCTGCAAACGACTCAAAATCGACATGGTGATTCGCGGTCATCAGGTGCATTTTTTTGTTTGGATTTTTTACCAAGGGGGGGGGGGTTCAGTCATCGGGGAAGGGAGAATTTCGAATTTTTAGAGTCTAAAACATTTTTTTGCTTTTTGTAAATTTAAGATGCCGCTAATTGATTAATTCTTTGCTTGTTTATTTATCCTTGTTTAAGTATTATAGCTTTTATGATAGGTTTGTTAATTTTTCCTCAAATCATTTTTTTTGCAAAAAATCCATTCTTCTCTCTTCCTGAACGTGAATTGAATAAAGATTATCATTAAACTTTAAGACACCTTTGCACGGCTACGCGTTCTTCGCGGACGGTCGAATGATCACGTTGTTTTCGGCGCCCGGCTACAAGGGAGTCACGGCTGCGGACGTGAATATGGCGGCGGCTATTGAGTTCGACCGCGACATGCGAATGGTTATCAAAAAGGTAGCAGTTCATGGGGGGCGATATAGGGGGGGGGAAGCGTAATGTAAAAAAGGTCGGTTTTATGTCTTGCATCCATTAAGGTTTTCGAGAGATTGAGTGCGTCCTCTAGCTATGAGTTTGGCTTCACAGGCCCTATTGAATAGGGAGATGGTAATTGGAGGCGAAAAGTACTTCTGTATGATAATTTGAAACTTTTGTTGTTGCTTTTGAAATGATTTTCAGAAAAAAAAGTCCACAAGTAATTTCTTTCCCAGGTATGCAATTAAAATTTTTTAAGAAACATTTTATTTTGAAAGATTGCAATTTCATCGATCCACATTTTTAGTCAAACATAAGCTAAATTTCCTTTGTTTATTTTGCAAAAAAAAACAATTCTAGCTCTAAATTTTCCTATATTTTCAGTTGAAAGTTAGCGAACAATTCCGACGAAATCGCATCAACGACTGCGAGCAGCGGACGGCCGCCACCAACAACATCATCACGACCACCACCACCACCCTGGCCGCCCCCATCAGCCACAACAACAGCTACAACATCGCACTGCAGACGGGAAGTCTGAAGGGGTCGGCGATGTCGTTGAGCGGCTCGTCGACTAGCAGAAAGCGTTGAGCGCCCTCGCCTTGGGAATATTAGCTGTGTGTATGTGGGATTGGAAATAATTTTGAATAATAAGGTTTATTTGGTTTTGTTCTCTCACACAAAATGACTTCAAAAAAAGATTTTTTTTGTTGTTGATGATGCTATGCATCAGGGATATACGAAGAATGGTATTTCGGAAATGGAATTTTGTGCTTTTGAACCGAAGTTTTTCTTTGGGGAAACTTAATTTTAGATATTGGACGAAACTGGATCTTGAAAGTGCTCTATTTTGTGTAATGTATGTACGTATGTATATGTATGTGTCCGCTTCAAATGTTTGGTTTAGGCAAAAAGGCTCGTATAATAAAGTGTTTCTGATGTTAGCAGTTTGAATTCAACTTTCAAAATGAAATTGATCGAATAAAATGATGATTAATTAACTCCATCAAATTTATTCAAATGCAATTCTTTCTCCAACATTCAACTAACTAACTATCTAGCTACATTGCTGTTTTACGCGAAGACGATATTTCTCAGCCGAGCCTTTGTCGTCGATGATGAACGGCATAGGCCGAACTCAATTCGACCAATTCATATTTCAATTTCAACAAATGACATCAATAAATGGTCACCTTTAAAATGTTATTGCTAGTTGAAATCAGAAAAGAAATTGCTCTAAACAAAATATTTTCGTAACCTGGCTCGCAAAAATAAAACATCTCTTCAAAAAAATTTCCGTTTTGTCTGGAAAAATATCAGAAATTTTTCATTTAAATTCCGACGAATTTAGCAGAGCATTTCTCAATTGGGGGCGTAGCTCAGTGGTAGAGCGCTCGCTTAGCATGCGAGAGGGCCGGGGTTCAATTCCCCGCGCCTCCATTAATCTTTTTTTCGGTATTTTTCAATTTTGAAAAATTAATTTTTAAAATGATTTTTTTCGTTTAGAATTCTTTTTTAATTATTTTTTCAAATTTATGCTAATTTATTCCATTTTGGTCGCAATTGAATTTACTAGAAAATTAAAAAAAATTAGACATTTCAGAAAAATTAAAAGTTTTAAAACTTTTCATTTATATTTCATTTTTATTTATTTTTTATTGATTGATGTTGGGCTGATTTTGGGAAAAAAGTAATCCTGTACTTTTAATTTTTGTTTTTTGCACAAAAACATATCAGAAAATTTTAACCTTCCGCGTAAAATTTCATAATTTTTAGAACAATTTAATTTTTAATAAAGCGTTAAATTTTTATTTTTTCGTTGGACTATCGAAAGCTAGGAGCATTTTTGTGCAAATTTTTGATTAATTTAGAACTTCAATTTATTCTTTAATCCTAGTTTAGGAAGACATTGAATGTAAGAGAGCCAAGGAGAGAGTGGGAGAGAAACATGGCGAGAAAGAGAGAGATATGACGAGAGAGAGACGTGGCTAGAGGGAGAGTGAGAGAAAGACAATGGATCACTTTATTCAAACATTTGTATGCACGTTACAAATTTCAGAACCGGTTCTATACATCAATTTGTATTTTTTTCCATCTATTTATAAGCAGGTAACACCGACCAATCGATTCGATATGAACGGCAATTCAGCGCCCACCGTGACGGTAATTGCATATGTATTTTTGAAAATCAAATGAAAAACTTTAAGCCTATAACATAGTTCTTAAAAGAAGTGAATTTCGCCTCTAAAGGGTGAAGAGTAATCGAAGGCAATCGAAAATTTCGAAAAAATACGAACAAAATTACTCATACATATAAAGTATAGTGTATTTGTGGAGAGCATTTTCACCGACGTTTTCTTTTATATTTTATTTTTTTTGCTTCACTTAAACATAAAAAATACTTTTCGGCGAGGAGCAAAGTCTGCGGGCAACAAGTCTGGGCGTAATTCTAAAATAACTACACCAAAAAAACATCACATACTCCACCAGGGGTGGTAAAATTTGCGGTTTGCATAAAAATTAAAAAAGATTTGACATAGCGCTGGTCCCCAGTGAATTATTAGCGCCCCCAAAAAAGAGGAACGCTTCCAAAAATTGAGAATACTCATAAGCGCCCCTTTGCACGGAAATCTTTAGTAAAAGGCGAAAGATTTTCTCGGTCGAATGCAAAGGGACCAGAGATAACCCACTCGTAAATCCAAGGGTTTATAGCGGAAAGCGATCTGAAATGCACGATAGGTTTCAGCGTACGTCAGACGACGAGACAAATGCATACTCTCTCGTTATTTTCCTCATCTCTTATACGCATTCTTGTAAATTTATCGCCGTCAATTTTTGTTGCATTTTTTACTTTAACTTCTTTTATTGTTAACTTTCATTAAAATAAGTAAAATGTCTTTTACATACATTTATTTCTTTATGTATCTACAAATGTATTTTTGATTTATGTATTTGGCAAGATTCATAAATACCTTAAAAAATCTATTATGTATAATACATATAGGCAAGTATGTACATGTATAGACAATTCAAGCACAGTTTTCTCAACAATTTTTTATTATTATTACACTGTATTCAAATCAAAAAATATGTAAATGAGAAATATTATTATATATACCAAACCAAAAAAATACATAAAAAGAAGCAAAGAATGACGAGAGAGTATGCATTTGTCTCGTCGTCTGACGTGCGCTGAAACCTATTGTGCATTTCAGATCGCTTTCCGCTATAAACCCTTGGATTTACGAGTGCGGTATCTCTGGTCCCTTTGCATTCGAGCGAGAAAATCTTTCGCCTTTTACTAAAGATTTCCGTGCAAAGGGACGCTTATGAGTATTCTCAATTTTTGGAAGCGTTCCCGTTTTGGGGACGCTAATTTTTCTGTGTCAATTCTCGGTTGACAATTGCTTTACAATTGTCAGGTTGCACTCCTTTCACCAAACAGTAACCGCGAGCAGTGCTGTAGCTAGAATCGTATGGTGAATGCAATACATAGAATACATTTTTCGTTAATGTATTCAAATTGGATCTAATTTGAATTCATAATTGTATGACCTAAATTCCGAAAATCGAAAAATTTTACACCAATACCCGCACAGAGAATATATACATAGTACCAATTAGGATTTTTGAACATTCACTTGTGTTCCACTCCTGTTATGCGTGTACTTTTGCGAAACATTGCCCAACCAGAATGAACAAATTTTTCCACCGAAAACAAATTAAAAACAAACGCGAAACGACAAACAATGACGAACAAAAAAGAGTATTCGTCGGCCATAATAACAAAAAGTTTGGCGCGTCTTTTATTAAAAATTTTTAATTCTTTTTCTCTCTGCCCCTCTGCCTTTCTTTGTTTCTTTCTGTCCGCCTTCCTTTCTTTCTGCCAGCCCCCCCCCCGTGCTTTGCTTTTCGTCGTCGTGTGTACGCGCTTTTCTTTCTCCAAATTAGCCGTGTTGTGCACACGAGCAAAAATTGATCGGCTAATTCCACACACTTTTTTTGCGTGCGAACAAAGCAGCAAAAAAAGTAAAAAGTAGTGGCCACGACTTTTTAATTCCTTTTGCTTTTGCCTTTCCTTTATCTTCTTTTTTTCTTTCTCTCTTCTTTTCTTTCTCTTTTCTTTCCTTTTGCTTTCTTTCTTACTCTCTCTCTCTTCTGTTCTTTCTCTCTGTTTATCTTTCTCTATTCTTTCCCTTCTCTTCTCTTTCTCACTTCTTTCTTTTCTCTCTCCTTTTCGCGTCGAAATACAAAATTTCAACATTTTTGCAAATTTTTGAATTTTTTTATTTGTCTTTCGAGTGGTCGAGCAAAATGAAAATTCTTTCTTTTGTGTCTCTCTATATGTATAAGTGTATGTGTGTAAATGTGTGTAAGTGTATTTGCTTCGTCTATTAACTTTCATTTCATAAATTGTGGGCTCATGCCTATGTGCTCATACATATGTATGCGTTGTGTGTGTACGTGTATGTATGTATGTGTGTGTGTTACGTTAAGCTGTTTGGCTATTTGTTTTATTATAGAATTTCGTTTTTAATTCCTTATTTAATTCGTTTTCCGCTTATTTTTCAAAAATTTTTTGTTTTGCAAAACTCTTTTTCGCTTATTTTCGACTTTTTGCGTGACTTTTCCAATTTGAAATTCATTTTTTAACTTTTCACATGCATATACTATACATTTTTGTACATTTCGACATGAAATACAGGTTAAAAATACTTTTTAATTAAAGAAGTTTGCAATAAAATATAAAAAAGCAGAAAAATTTCACACCTTAGGGCAAAAATGGCAGACTAGGAAAAAGAGCGGGGGGATATACCGGCATCGAACCACCCACTCACGCGACGATAAGGCCGAATCGCTAGCCATTCGGCCAAGCTCACAAATTTTAAGCTTTTCATGTTAGTGCAAACGGTGTAGAAATAGAAGGGGTTGGTTCCAACATCGAACCGGAATCCCACGGCCCCAAGCGAGCCGAAGCACTAGCCACTCGGCCAAGCTCACATGTTTGAGGAATGGTCAAAATTTTTTATCTTTGAGCAAAATCAAAGAAAAAAAATTTGGGCAAATTTCATTTATTTTTTGATTGTTTCGCCGCTTTTCGTTTTTTTGCGATTTAATTTCATCTTTTTAAATTAAAATATTTCCTCTTTTTTTTGAAATATTTGCCACACCAAATGCAAACTTTGCGCCTGCCACACAAACTTTTTTTGCTTTATTTGCAATTTTTCAATGAAAATTTTCATTTTTAGCCTTTTCACTAAAAATTCATAAATGACTGGCACATTTTCAGCAAAAAAACGTTTTTTTCAGTCATTAAAAATTTTTCATTTGGCAAAAAGTGTCGGCAAAAATTTTTTCTCTCTTTTCATTTATCGATTTTTTGGCGTTCAAAATTAAATAATTTTTTGTTCGAAAATTTTTATACTTGAAAAAATTGGAAATTATCAGCTTCTCTCATCTTTCACAAATAGTAAATACAAAATTCGAATTTTTTTTTTCATTTTTAATGCACAATTTATTGCTTTTATTTCTCTCTACTTTCGACAAATTTAAAAGTTCAAAAGACAAAATTTTTCTATGTTAAGTGTCTCACATAATTTACAATTTTATTTGATTTTTATGTGAGAGAATTAAGAATCCGAGAGAAAATGGGGAAAAAAGAGAAAGAAAAACTTGTTTTGTTAGAAAAAGATAGACAGACAGACAAACAGACACATACATATACAAACAGACACATACATATACAGACAGGCTGAGACAGACAGACAGACACATAGACAGAGATAGACCGATTGAGATAGACTGAGACACACAGAGATAGACAGACTGAGATAGAGAGAAAGCCAGACAGACATACACACAGACAGACAGACATACTGAGAGAGACAGACACACAAACAAAGAGAGACAGACTGAAACGCACAGGCTGAGACAGTCTGACTGACAGACACACAGACAGAGACAGGCAGACAAGCAGAAACAGATCCATATAAACAGACATATGTATACACAGACTGACAGAGACAGACAGATACAAACACGAGAAATAGTGTAATATGTAGACCCTCGACAAAAACTAATGTGCCCTTACCGTATTTTGGAATATGTACTGTAATTTGTATTGTGCAAAAGTTAATCGACAAAGTTTAAGACTCGCGTCCATCCCGCCCGCACCGACGCTCACCGTAACCTCGATCATAACAGCGGCAACAGCAGTAGTAGCATTAGCGATCGTAGTCACACATCAGCAGCAGCAACAGCAGCAGCAGTGGCAGCAGCAGCGGCGATGAGTCGAAGTTCGGCGCTTCTCAAATCGGATTTGGATGCGGAGAATAAGGCGCAGCTGCTCGATCAGCCCAATGGCGCGGCGGCGGCGGCAGGAGACGAGGATGACGCGGAGGACACGGGCAAGGGACTCGCCAAGTCGCTTGGCCTCGCCAACGGCGTGTCGATCATCGTCGGTTGTATCATCGGCTCCGGCATCTTCTTGACGCCATCCGAAGTTCAGAAAAGTGGGTGGCTTTTTCAGGACTTCGGGGGGGGGGGGTGGACACGTTTGCATAGATTCCCTTACCGTACACAATTCTCCGGCTTACCGTATGTTGACTACTTACGATTCTCTTTGCATTTTGCAGACGCGGGCAGCGTGGGCGCCACACTGCTGGTGTGGCTGTCGTGCGGCGCGTTCGTGGGGCTGGGCTCGTATTGCTACGCGGAGTTGGGCACGCTCATCAAGAAGTCGGGCGGCGACTACGCCTACATCATGGAGGCGTTCGGGCCATTCGTCGCGTTCGTGCGCCTCTGGGTGGAAGCGATCATCGTCAGGTGAGCCCACCCATCATGGCGGTTATTGGCAGGGCGGGGGGGGAGGAGGAAAATTTAAATTACCAGAGATTACAAGCATGGGGAGAAATGGGGGCTGATGTTGAGGGTATGTTTTCTAGAGCTTTCTTTTAGGAACTAAGAAATTATAAAAAATATTTCAAGCTATTTTCTAACTCCATTCCAAAAAAAATTTCAAAAAGCCACAAAATTTTTACAAAAAATTTACATTTTTAACTATAAAAAAGTGTACATATGTACTGTATAGGCCGTGCACGATTACGGTGGTCGCGATCACGTTTGCCATCTACATCCTCAAGCCGTTCTTCCCCGACTGCGAGACGCCCGACGGCTCCACGCAAATCATCGCCGCCGCGCTCATATGTATGTGCATGGGGTGGTGGTGGCCTTGGGTGCGAAGAGAGAGAGAGAGAGAGAGAGAGAGAGAGAGAGAGAGAGAGAAACAGTTGAGATCAGCGCGTTGACTGCAACGCGGATGAATCTCCGCATTCACCTCAAGTGGACTTCCGATTTTAGAGAACTTATTCATTTTTATTAATTTTTTTAGAATTTTGTAATGAAAACCAAAATCTGATTTATTTGTGGATTGTTCAAAGTCAAAGCAATGGTTAAAATAATAAAAAATAAATATTTCTCTAGGAAATGTCTCCACTTTTTGACTTGTTCCGTAACGTGGCAAATACACATACACGTACACATACATACACATAGATAATCTATCGTAATTTTGCAGTGCTGCTGACGGCCGTCAACTGTATATCGGTGAAGTGCGCGACGCGCGTCCAGGACGTGTTCACGGTGGCGAAAATCTTCGCGCTGATTCTCATCATCTGCACGGGCTTCTATCTGCTGGTGGCGGGTTAGTTTTCTCAATTTCTCTCTCTCTCTCTCTCTCTCTCTCTCTCTCTCTCTCTCTCTTCACAATCCCATTCATTCCCCTCTGCCGTCCAAGTCAACGCACTCCCATTTCATCTCCCCTCTCCCCACCCCATTTTCTTTCTCCCTCCCTTTCCACGCACAACTCTGCAACCATATATGTATATGAAAATAATGAATGACATGTGTAGAAAAGATAGAGAAAGAAGGGGAGCTTCGGGGGGGGGAAGACTTTTTTTTGGGGGGGGGGGGAGGAGCGAAGACGTTTTGAGAAACTTTTATTTATTTCTAAAGTCTGGA
>SAUE01000211.1:2371-22942 GCA_009724625.1 Deladenus siricidicola
CCCTTTATAATGTTTAATTAATAATGTGAGTTTAAGTAATGTTTTACGCTTGTAAATGGTTTTCCGCGCCTCAAGATAACTTGAAGAAATATTTTTAATGCTTGAAGAAATATTTTTAAGACCACCACAATACAATGTTGAGGCTATATGGATTCTGGTGGTAAACTTTATTTATACCCCAAATTCTACTCCGCCGTTCCAAAACTCGCGGTTTTTTCAAATCAATTTTGACGTGGGATGAGACATGGATGTATTACGACAACACATGCAAAAAACGGCAGGGGCTCAGCGAACGAGAGCAGCCGGAACCGACTCTCAAACCCGGCACACACGACCAAAGGTTATGGTTTGTGTTTGGTGAAATATGAAAAGATTGGTGCACTGACGGTTACTGCGGACCTCTACGCATCACACTTAAGCCATGTAGACTGGACGCTACGTCGACAAAGCGTGGATACAATGATTAAAAAATTTCTCCATGCTAACGTTCTCCATGCTAACGCCAGACCACACGCCACAAAAATCTCCCAACAAAAAATCGAAGAATTGGACTGGAAAGTTCCGGCTCATCCGCCATATATTCCAGACCTTGCTCCATCATATTACCTTTTGTTCCGGTCCATATCGCATTTCTTGGCTGAAAAAAAATTCAAAAACATCGAAAAAGTCAGAATTTGGTGTCCACCTATTTCGTGTCCCAGCCCAGCCAGCCAGTTCTTGGAGGAGGGCATTCGTTCTTGGCGTGTAAGATGGCGAAAGGTCATTGATATGATGGTGAATATCTTTTGGATTGAGCTATCGTATTGTTGATTTTATAATGAATTTTGTTTTTCTTGAAAATTGCACGTTCTTTTGCCCCAACCTAATAAATAAAAACGCGAATTTTTTCAAAATTTTATTTACGTTGCAGTGTATGGCTTTGGATAGTAGGAGTGAGAACATTTTCGAATTTCGATTTTTTCCTATCGATTTTTGAAATTACGAGAATCTTTCGAATTTCGATTTTCGTAGAAAATTTTTATTCATTTCAAACTCAACCGTAACTGATTTTTTGAGGAAATATAGTCAAAAATTCACTGAAAATGTGGTATTTTTATGAGAATATTTGTCGAAATTTTAAGTTTTTTGAAAGATTTGGCCAAATTTTCGATTTTCGATAATTCTTTCGAATTGCGATTTTGGTAATTTTTCCTTTCGATTTTCGAAATTTGATGTTTGAAATTTTCGAATTTCGATTTTCAAAATATCAAATTTATTTTCGACTCACCCAAGGTGTATGTGTGTTTGCTCGTAAATGTACACGAAAATGGCAAAGCGTATGGGTGTTTCTCTTAAGAAAAGCCACGTTACCTGATCCGGTTTGATCGGTTAGTACGAATGAGAGCAAACAGCCGGTCGTTTGTCAGCTAAGCAGATTTTGCTTAGCTGTTAAACAAGCAGCAGCTAGACAAGAGACAAGCCGGGGCTTTTCAATAAGGGGAACTCGGATCCAGGCTCGTTAGGAGTAATAAATAATGGATCACACCATAAATTATTTTATAGATTAAAATGGAATTTACAGTGGTATCGGTTCCCAAAAAAGGCGGTTTGCAACAATGTTACCAATTTTATTTATTAATGAAATTTGTAAAATTATGATAATGCTTAGCAAATCCCAGAAAGAAATTTTACAAAATGTATGTATTTATTATCAAAATTGTAAAAAATTAAATTGATTTTGTACTTCATTTATTTGTATCAACAACACATATTTGTTGACATTGTGACAAAAAATTAATAGACTTTTATGTTTTAATAAAAAAAATGTTTTTGCTTTGCCTAGGTTTAAGAATTCACACGCTTAAAATTTTTGAGCAGTTAATTAATGTTTGACTTTTTTGTAAAGAATTCAGAAAAGTTGAAAACTTTGCACGAATGCTAGCTTGTTATTACTTATACCGGTGAAAAGCCTGAGAACCAAAAGTCGATAAAATGTGAAAAAAGTACACGAGACTTTGGAGACGAACTTCCACTCCAGACTTTTGAGTTTCACTTTTAAAGACACTTAATAATTGCCAAAAGTGCATTTCTTTAAAGAGCGGATGGTGGAAAATAACATTTATAAAGCATGTATTTTTTAATTGATGTATCCAATTAATTGCAGGAATTAAGAGACAATTTCTATGAATTTTTAGTTTTATTATACTTAATCCATTTTTTATGTACAACATTTACAATTACAATAAAATGTGTACAATTACATTAGAAAATGTTTTCCCATTTCGGTTCAAACGAAATTTATTTGAACTTTTCAAATTCAAGTCACTAATTCAAATCAATTTGAAAAAAGTTCACTTGAATTTTCCATTTTAAATTCGTCTTATTTGTTGTTTAGAAAAGTTTAACCATTCCTAATCTCTTTTAAATTAACTAAAAATATAAAATCTATCAAAAATAATTATATTGAAAAGCCGCTGGTTCAAATTAATTTTGAAAAGTTCATGTTGAAATAGCATTTTGAACTTGAACTTTTTTCAAATTAACTTGAACTGGCGACTTTAATTTGAACTTTTTTCAAAATGATTTGAACTGGATTTGAACTTTTTTTCATTTTCATGGCTCATTTTCATTTTTTGAAAAAAGGTAACTGATTAGACGTGTCAAAAAAAGATGTGTTACCCACGTATTTCCATGTCGGTGCGGTGATTTGAGTTTTTTTTGCGTTTTGAGTCAAATAATTTTATTTTTATTTTTGAACATGGGAGGATCCCATTAAGGGGGGGGGGGGCAATGAATTCAGAAGTGAGATCACTTTTCAAGAAATTTGAAAGTTGTTAGATTTAAATTTTAATTATCAGAATTTTTTCTTTCTTATACTTTCTTTAGCAATTTTTAGGTTTAAATTTGATTTTGATAATTAAAAGTAAACTCGTTAAATTTATTTTGAAATTTAATTACAAATGGCATTAAAATTTAGCGTAATTTCGCAAGTTTTAAATTCATATTTTATTTATTTTCGCTATTTTCTACAATAATGAAAACATGATTTGATTAGGAATTTACCGAAAACCACAATTTCAATTATTGTAATTTACAATATAGTTTTTAAATTGAAATAACAATCCCCGCTTTTCATAAAAAAAATTCCAAATGTTGGCCAGTTAATTCTTAATTATTTATTTATAATTACTGATTTGTTAAAAAAACGAAAATAATCAGTAAAAACATTATAAAATTCGAATTCCCCGTGCTTTGAAGCCTAGTTCGATATACATATAAAATTTCCATAAAACGTTGATATCTTAAGGCAGCTTTCTACGGTATATAAGCTTTGAAACATTTTTAACCGAAATTTTTTCGTTTTCTTATTTATTGACTTCCCCGTTAATAACAGAACGTATTAACGCAAAATTCGAAATCAGCATTATCTAAAAGGCTTTATCCCAATTAAACAAGTAAAAAACTCAATTTTGTATGTGTTTCGATTACAGTATCTGCACACCGTACTCAATCGTTACCATTGGTTACGGAGTGTGGTTTGTAGGGGTGTTATTATTAATGTTTTGTGTTTCCATTTTATAAATATGTTTTCATACAAATGTTTTGTTTGAAGGAATTACAATGATTACAATGCACCAGAACTAACCGAATGCGGTCTGTCCAGTGTGTTTGTTCATTTAACACCTGTGTTTGTGGAGCAGCGAGATTTTTCAAAATTGAAGTATAAAATTCAAGTTCATCTTCAAAAATTGAAGTTTGGACTTTGAAAAATTTCAGCCACTATGAAACCAATGAACAAAATTTGTATGTCAATTGATAGCTCCGGTCAGTCCGCAATTAAGCAAAGTCTAGCGCACCATATTGTGGTGGTGGTCCGCCTTTGCGCTCAATTTAAAATGGCAACCTTTAAAAAATGTTGTGTATATATGTTGTATGTGTATGTGTGTGTATTGCGTTTAGTTTACTTTGCACCCATCAAGAAATTCTTGATTATTTGTTTATTGTAAAAAATCGTAATTTTTGCACTTTTCGGCGTTGTACAAGCGGAGAAAAGAAATGTCAAAACTGCGTGGGTCTCCATTTCCTCTTTGTTTGCTTTTCTCAATGCATGTCCGCTTTAATTAGTAATGGCAGTAATGTAGAAAATTATGCTTAAACCACTCAATAAAACCCAAAAAAATAATCTTTTGTAAACATCACATTGGGCGCACTCAATTATCATAATAACAAGTTTCTTCCCAAAAAAGCAAAATTCAAATAAAAAAGGCGAATAAATAAATTAATATAATTAGCTAACTTGTAAAGGACACATTTTATGATATTTACTAAGCAAATTTTCCGATATTCAGCGCAAATAAAGTCCGCCAAGGTTTTAAAAATTTGTAGTTTTAATCGTGAGATAATATTTCTCTTGTTTAATTATCCTTTTCTGACCCCCATTAAGTCAAACAATTCAATTAATTATGAAGTTAAATGATCATTCAATTGATTGGAAAATGGTTGAAAAAACCAACCTTTGCGATATGGATATTTGCGGAACGGACATTTTGCCCTAACATTTGAGGAAGGGACTTTTGGAGAAACAACACTTGCGCAACTAACATTCACGTAATAACAAAAATAATTCAAGAAATAAAAATTGAAAGAATCGACAGGAATCTTTTTGTTAAAGTAACGGAAAAACATTGAGGAATCGCTTTAAAAACGCTTAAAGCTTTAATTTTAACTTAATTTATTTCAGCATTTGCAATTTGGCAAATCCTTTAGCCTTTTTTAATGTTTGATTCTAAACTTTCGAATTTTAAATATTGCTATGAAATTTCAGATATTGCTATCATTGCCAAAAAATCAATAAATTACAACAAATTTTGTTTTTTCGATAAATTTTGAAGTTTTATAGCTTCATTCCCATCTTACCCAATAAGGCAAAAATTTGCAGACGGTTTTTAATTTTGCACGCTTTCGAACACATGTACTCATTATTCGATTGGAGTCTCCACAAAATATGAAAATAGGCTCCGCCTACTGGGTACTGTAGCAAAACCAAATTGATACTTAACAAAATGATAGAATGATCAATCGAACAAAAATAAATTTTAGATTAAAATTTTAGAATCTGAAGCCGTTTTATGGACTTTCAAAATATAAAAAGTTAGTCTGAAATTCCGAGCTACAGTATTCCGAGCTATATTTCTACAAAAATGATGATCGTAAAAATGTTAAATACCGTAATAGAATTAGGAACAATATTAATTTTATAAATTTGTTACATCTATTCGAAAAAGCATAAAAAATTTGTACGAATAAAAGATACATAAACTTAATTTGAAAAAGTTATACTAAAATATATAAACATCTTCATGTTTGGGGTATTTGTAGCTCGGAACAGTAAGACCTCGAACTACTAAAATTTTTACTCACAAGCAAAATAATAATAGAAAACCTGGTTTGGCGATCAATGATTTTTAAACTTTACTAGAATTCCGCCAAAAACCGCCAAAATTAGGAAAACTGTCAAAATTAGAAAAAATGGCACATATTATATTATTAATCTTTGACAAAATTTTGCCACTTTTAAGTTTATCACTCTTTTTATTTTTGTTTTATGTTTCCAAACTGTTTTATGTTTCCAATTCTTGAAATTCGATCAAGCTTACGGATCGTAACCTTTTTAAAGGAAAGGATCGTCGCGATTCGAGCACTCAAAAAAAGGCTGGGTTTATACATATCTTTTTCAAGCGTCATCGAAATTTGTCTATCAGTTAACTCGTTATTGCGTATGCTTTAAAAAGTTTTAATTGAATATCTCGTAGAAAATAAAATTTTTGCAAAGAATTCCAATTTTCTAAAAATAAAATGGCGTATTGCAATTTAATTATTTTAAAGATTTTTTTAAATTTTCCAAATTTACGATTTATCGAATTATTTTATAATGTCACGAATTTTTTTTATAAATTAACACTTTCTTTGGTTTATTAAAAACTGTGGTGCTTAGAGTAATTGATTTTTATTGTGTTAAAACATTTCCGAGGCGCCTCCTTTACCAATTTTTTGAAAAGTATAAAATCTCAAAATACATAAATGTAAAATAAATTTAAGAAAATCTCACAAAACCAAACTGTTTTTTGGCTTCTTTAATCATTTTAACATTTTTGATCAAAGTAGGTATAATATTGTCGGTGCCTCCACTCCACTTCCAACAATTAAAAAATCGCCTTCACAACCTACGTTCGGATTTTTTTAGTTCCGAGGCTTTTTTCGATCGAGGAAAAGAGGAGTGCCTCTTTTCTTTTTTCCTTGAAATTATCTGGAACAGCATTTTTATAGACATTTATTGTGTGAATAAATATGATATTTGTGGTCAGTTAAACTTAAAAAAAGTTTTGAAATACATTGTGATTCTTTTTCGTATATTATATTATGTATAAGATATTATAATATATTATAGTATATTATATTATAATATGTATGTATTTTCTGAATAATACAAATTATATAAAAAGTATTAAAAAATTTTAGAATTTATAATTTATAAAAATTATAATTTGAGTTCAATTCTTATGAATTTTAAAATATTTGCTCAGATTTACAAAAAAATTTGTTGTCTTTTTTGGAAGTGTTAAACGTATGGCGGGCACAAAATCTGTATTCAGAAAAAATTCTACTCTCCGTCAAGGTTCAATTTGGCACAGTTCCAAGAGTAAATCGTTCGAGGAAAAGAAATGAAAGAATGAGCGGTAATTATTTTCCCTTTATCAACGTTGAAATTTAAATGTGTTACTTTTTTCATGACACATACTCAATCATTAGAATATATGTATTTTATGCGTTATCTATTTTTGTATGTTCATATGTATTTTTCACCTTTTCAATTACGCCAATAATTTCTATATTTTTACGTACAAAAAGCCAAAGCAAAATGATGATTCTTTCGTTTGACATCTAATAAACTTCCAAAATGCTCATCAAATGATCAACGATTCTGTCAGTAGCCAACATTGTTTTAAGCAATTATCGTGATCAAGAAGATAATCCACTTCATTTATATTGTATAAATTGACTCAATCATTAGAAAATTTAATGGTTATTTATTAATTTGGATAATTGAATTCGATATCTGTTCATAAATCGGAACAATAATTTTATAGTTTTATATATAGTACCAACACGTTTTTCTGTTTTTAATTTTGCAATATATTTTTGAAGTTCTGCTTGCTTTTACTCTTTTCATTTTGTCCTTTTGATTGGTCTTTGTGCTCTTGAATCGCCATTTGTTAGATAATTATTACTGTGGGTTTTCATCAGTAAAGGAAACGTCAAAAATAACAACTTCAGACTTTGATCTTTAAAAGATGTTTTTTTAATATTTTTTCTACAAAACACTGTTTCCTTTTCCATAAGTTTATGAACGCAAAAACATAAAAAATAAAGAACTCGTTAAAAGATTATTGAAATTGAACTTTAGAAAAAATATTTTTCAATAGATAAAAATTCATTTGTAGAGCCTTTTGACTACTTTTGAATTCGATTTCTTTATCGAATATGAAAAATGCACTAATTTTATTTCACAAAGAGGGTACACTGAGACAACTTTACGTCAAGTGAGCGTACGAAAAGATATATGAAAATTTCGATTTTAAAAATTTCAATTTTTGAAATTTTTTCGCAATGTCTTTTTTCTAAAAAATTTAGCTTTTAAGCCAACAAATTTGGAAATAAATTTTACATAAATCGAATGATATTATTTGACTTAAAACAAAGTCTACAGATCGATTGGCGTCAAGTTGTCATTTACCCTCACAAAGAATTTCTAAAAAAACATTGCATATTTATGGAGCGGTTGTCAAAAAAATTTCATCCGAAAAATCACACAAAAATCAGTATTTGCAAAGTAACGTAAACAACGTATTTGCAAAGAATCTGTCACTAAAACGTTGTACCCGTGTAAAATATCTTTTTACGAAGTAAACATTTTATTTAAAAAACCAATTGAGTAAAAGTTAATTAATTGAATACATTCGTAAAAAGTCGTGTTTACTTCCATCATAACGGTAGAAAAAATCGCAACAACGGCGGAACATTGACAAACATTGAAAAAGTGGAGGAAAAAATGGATGTTCTCTATTTGATCATTTTTTCAGTCGAAAACAAAATGGACCCCGAAAATTCCCCTTGCACCAACCGGCGCAGTTTTATGTTTTCAATAAAAAACATTTAGAAATACTCAAAAACAAAAATAATAGACGATGTTTCGCAAAGAAAAATTTGCTAAGAACAATAAAAAATTTTGTGGGAATTGCAACATTTTTTATGTAGCAAAAAACGAAAAGTAGAACAACATAAAACATTGTTTTCGTCGCTATTCGAAATTTTTGCCAAAACAAAATTTCCATTGAATTTTCGAGACATACTTATTCAATAAAAAATTACTCAACTTCAAGCTTATTATAGTATTCCATATGAAATGTGTTTGATTGTGATATCCGTGTAACACATTGCGATCAGTACTGTAATTCACATCCATAATTCGTTTTTGAGTCCGGTTTCTTATTCCGTTTGCATCTAAAATTTTGTATCAGAGAATGGAAGACGAATTTGATATAAATAGAAAATTATTTTAGCAGTGAAGGAAGTGAAGGAACCAAAAATTTAGATAATTTTTTCGGTTTTTTGTATTCTGAAAAAGTTACTTTTCTAGTACATTTATAATCTGTAATTATTGCATGTAGCATGTGGTTATAGCACGTATTTTTAAATTTCCATGGGTTGACAATTGTAATCGTCAAAAACCATTTTATCATCGCTTTTATCAAAATATGATAAATATGTCTCATCATAATTTCAAATTACTAAAATTGTGATGAAATCACATTATCCAATCGACGTCATGGCTATTTCCAACATTTAATTTTCCATCATCATCTACAATTTTTACACCACCTACACCTACAATTCACTACTACAAATTCATATTAATTTATATTAATTTATCTTATCAGTTGAATTTATTGAAAATGATTTTTTGAAAAATCAGATTATAATTTGCAGGTTATATATGCGTCATTTTTTAGCATCAAGAAAAATTACGTCATTTTCTCATTGTCCGAAATCATTCATCGCATCTCTTCGTCCACTTTGATTCATTGATCTTTCTACAAATTCGAATTTTTTGTATATTACTTTACTGTAGTTTGAATTCTTCTTTTTGTTTATTCTTCAAAATAGTTTAGTACAGTCAGGACTGTGCGGAACTCCGAAATAATGTTCTTTTGAAATGAAATTCGAACCAAAAAAATCTTGAAATATACTGTAGTTTTTCAACATGAATTTAGTCTCCGTTACAAGTATTCGATCGTGAAGCACGTACCTTTATTACGAAACAATAATTAGAAAAAGTTTATGAACTGAACTTTTTCCACGAACCAAAATAATTCTTGGCAACGTGAACTTTTCTAATTTCTTTTTTAGTTCTTTGCATTTGTTTGGTTCATTTTTTCTGTTGACATGAAGTTTTCGATATTTTATGTATTTTTCAATTATGTCTTATTTTCTTTTTAAATCATATATACGTGATCAACTATGGGCAAAAATAGCTAATGCGCCCAAAATAAAATTAATAGTCATCCTTTTCCCGTCGCTCCGCAGACAAGCGTCGTAAAATATCTTTCAGATTCGGAATCAGCATCTCAAATTACCGACTAGACACATTTTTCAGGGCAAAAATTGAAAGAAAAATTTGTTATCTACAAGAACTTTTTTATACATATGAACTGAAAAAGTTCTTTTCGCCATGCAATTTTTTCATGAACCAAGTTCATGTGTCAACTTTTTTCAGACTTTTAAAATCACTGGTTGGGCGCAGCTTATGCTGGGCCAATTTGCCCAGTTGTTGTATTCCTATTTTCATCGTGAATTGTGTCGTGTCATTTCAATGTCCAATTATATTCACTTTGCGATTGAACATATTCAAAAAATAAACTTGCCAATCTCTCTTAAGAAATTGTTTGCCAATCTTTCCAATTTTCGAAAAATCGGTATTAAGTTGCACACCAAAGACACGTTTATAATTGAACTCCTTGGGAAGATTAATACAAAAATTGGTAGCTATTTATTTCACGTGTTTTTATTCTACAAGTGCTGGGTGGTAATACTTTAGAATCCACTGCTTCTTTTTCTTAATAATTATTGCCGAATTGGAATAATAGGTGTTCATTAAATTTGTAAATAGAAAATAATAACACGTTTTTGACTTTTTTTTTCTTCTTTAGAGTATCAAGTCACTTAATTTTAAAGTTTAATGAATAAATAATCCACTTTCAATCCAATACTCTTAGTCTAAAAATGAGCCTATTCCCGACGTACCATTTCGTTTAGCCAAAAAAAGCTTTATCCTTTTCATAACAAATAACAACTTCGTTCAATTAATCAATTGCGCCGTTTGTGCCTTTTCCCCGAATCTGTTGATCGGCTTCGGTGCGAGCGGTGACGGCTGTGTTTTGTGTTCGATCTATCCGTGCTTCTGCTCCATTTTCGTTTTGTTTTTTCGACACTTCGACTTCGTTGTCTTTTGTGATGTTTCCCGCTCGGACTGTCGCGTTTTATTTCCTTTCGATGACGTTTTTCGGGCGAAACATTTTGATGTTCGTCAAATCCCAATCTCCCTGATTCCGCACGTTTATTCGAAATTTTGTTTCCTTGATCAGTATTCGACGGTTCTTTTTTAATAACATCATCTTTGTCCGTTTCTGAAAGAAGAACATTTTAATCAACTTCATTCTAATTAATCTTAATGACTCTTTAGTATATTAAATAAGAATCTGTCGGTATACGAAGAAAAAAGCTTGCAAAATTTTTCAATTCTTCAGCCAAAATTTTTCAATTCTTCTTTATTACCAATACTCGAAAAATCCGGTTTTGTAGAAAAGTGTCGCGAATAATAAAATGCTCGATTTGGTCAAATATTACACGCGCAGAAATAAACTTTACTCTCTTATGCCGTAGAACAAATAAAAAGGAAATAATTTCTACGGAAGTTTGCAATTAATTAAACAATAGTACCCTCTTCATGAAGAAAACGTGACTCTATATGATTTTAGATTATAAATTTAATGTAATAATTTTTTACAAAGATCTTTTTTAGAAGAGGAAAGATTTAAATGTTCACCAAAATATGTTAAAATCGACTCTTTAATCTTTTAAGAAGAAAAAGGCCCTTAGTTTGCTTTCGAATATTTTTAGCATACATATTTAAAAATATTTTTACTCGCAGCGTTGAAGGAGTGCTGTTTATAATTTACATTGATTTTTTTGATTTCAAGGGGATGACAACGCTAAAAAGCTATCACCGGATCTGTAATACTGTTCACCAAAACCAAACGGTCGCAATTAATGTCGTCGCCAGGAATTTTCTATGGGATAGAATTCCAGCCAAAAATGTTTTAAAATGTCCGAAATTTAAATTTTTTTACACAGGAAAAACAATTTCTCCATGGGAGAATTCCCTGGACCCCCTGGCGACGCGAATGATCATAATTGTAAAGCTAACATTGGTAAGGTGAAAAAATCCGCAATTCATGAGAAAAACGAACAATCAAGGTCAGTACGACGACGAACGAGAACGTGACTTAACCGATCAAATTTTTCATGTTTCTCTATGGAAATCTTCCTAATATAAATTTAATACGTCGGAATATTTCGAAACAGCATTTTGCAAATTATTTACTTTTTCATATATTTTCTTGCACCTAATTTTATTAATCCCATCGTAAAAATTATGAAATTTTTGGCGCCAAACAGATGAAACATGTTCGCTATTTTTTGCAATTTTTTCATGCATCCGAAATGAATCATCAGTTGCATACTTAAATAAATATCCGAGAAAGAACAACACACCTTCAAAAGAAAAAAAAGATTATGTATTGGAATTTAGGAATATGTGAGTAGAAAATAATCTATTTCATTACAATACTTCAATCAAACATTGAAAGTACTGAAGGATAATTGTAATGTTAATTTTTATTGACCCCATTTATTACTGGCAATGTCCGATCAAGGTTACCTTATTCAAATTTAAAACAATTAAGTTAGTAAAAAAATAAGAAAAACAAATGACAAAATACAATAATTTGATATGTTGTAGTTCAAATTTCAATGTAATACCAATAACTGCAGAGAGCGTTTGATAAGAAACCAAGAATGGCCTAAAGATTTAGTAATACATATCCCGCTTTCAAAGTACTATTTTTTATACACATATTGTTTGTGCAATTTTTAAAAAATTGCCTTTTCTTACTGAAATTTACGCCGCCGTCTTTTCGTTTTTCAGTTTCACACAAACTCCTCCTCTTACCCCACCAAATAAATAAACGCAAATATCAAGAATATAAAAATAATGTATCAATAATACAGCGAATTTTCCCTCAGTAGTCCTAAATTCATTTTCGGCAATTTCCTCTTTTCATGACTATCCGCGTTAAACTCTAATTACAAAATAACGGTCATTTCACTATTAAACCTTTTGTAATTAAAATTATTACGTGTCAACATTTTAGTTACATTCACTGATTCAACTAATGCCCAATTAGTTCAAAGGTGTACTGGTGTACCGATACTTAGGGATCGCGACATTCGGGAATTAACATTTGGGGATATGTTTTGATTGTGTAAAATAATATTTTGAAGTTAAATTTTTAGCAGCTGACAATGTCAGCGATTGAGAACACCATAATTTAATTGGAATGAATTAAGTGTTCCGTCACGCTACCATTACAAACAATTGTTTGAAAAATACAAAGTGAAAATGAATATTCATTTTTTATTACAACTATTTGGAATAATAATTAATGTGTAATTTTAAAATAATAATTAATCTTATTTAATTAGCCTAATGAAGATAACAATTTTGTATATTTATAAAATTGAGATAATACTTCTTCAAAACTGATTTAAAAATCAATGTTTACATTTAAAAAATATTATTTTAATATATTTATCTCGTGGATTCAAAAAATTACGCGTCTCCAAATGTTAATCCCCAAATGCCGCATAGATTTTATTTGTCGAATTTTGAATATGAGAAAATGGCTTGGATTTCAAATTTTATCGAATTTTAACTAAGTTGTCAATTCTATTGTGTTCATATACTCGTTATACTTGAATCGTTAATTCAAATAACACTTTCTAACATAGTACAACGTGACACCAAGAATTTAAAGGTCGTCAAAGTTCTAGGCCGATTATAATCTCGTGAATGCGTAAATTCCTGGCGAAATTACGCGCAATTGCATTACACGCATTTTCTAAACTTTTATGATTAAATTATAATTAATCATGGTGACCATAGCTGTGCATAATTACGCGAAATAATTTTCGTAATTCGTAACAGAATTAATTTTCGTAATTCGTAATTACTAGCATACCAATAATTTTACAGTACATTTTTCAATTTTTTTGTCGTGTCCTATTTTGCAGAAGTCTGCGTAGAAAATTTTATTTGTTTATAGAAGGATTGACGTAAACTACGGTTCATTAAATTTTAGAAATATTGTATCCCGAATACGATAGCCTTTACATAGAAAACATATTTCAAAGGGATCATTGGCATATTTTACAATATTTTAAACTACGTCAATATGATTGAGTTAATCTATTCTTTAAATATTTTTGATGAAGAACGAAAAAGGAGACCACTATTACTTACTTTATTTTTATTCACGACATTAATCAGCGAAACTACATCAAAGAAAAGTGTGCCTCCAGGAATGGATCCAGATCTTTTTCCAGTAATTATTTCAAGACTAACCGTAGCCAGAAAAAATACATTTAAAAAATTGCTTTTGCCCTTTATACTTCGTTTTTCGGAGTAGAAATAAGTCAGAAATTTGGGAAATAAGGGAAATTTTCACCGTGGAATTTCTTTTGCGTTTATGAGTTTAAGAGATTTCTTATAGGAAAATCCCGCCGAAAAAAAAGCAACCAAAAGGTCACCCTTTTGGCGATGAAGCCGCCAACTTTTTTTTGTCAATTTGTAAAAATAACTTGGCGTAAACCATTTAATCCCATTTACCATAAAATAATTAGAAAATTCTTATGGGAAAATCCTGCTTATACCTATCTCTTCACAACATTGGTCTAATTTCAAGTCAAGTGAAATTAAAATTATTGAAGTTTAGTTTATATCTTATAGAAATTTAGAATTCATAAAATTCAAATTTTAGACACCGGTTTTCGACAATAATAAGGCTTTCTGTCAGGCGGAACGTGAACCGTGTGGATTCTACAGCTTCTCATTACGCGGAAAGGCGCCTTTTAAATGGATAAAATCATGGTAATAGTAATTATAGGCAAAAAGTTTCCTATTATGGTATTTTTTATTTTTAAACCAAAAATTTAAACCTTTTTAAAATAAATTTCCCATTTTAGGTGCCACTGTAATACTGGCTTCAGTTGTGTTTACGAAAGAACGGATATGAAGATGAGAGTCTATAAACATTATTGTGTGTCCGATGACAAAGTTGATCTCGAAGAAAAAGTCCAAGAGCACCAAAGTGAAGATAACTACACAACAGATGTTGATTATGACTACCAAACATCCGGTCGACCTCACACACACAGAAAACATCACGCATCTAACGGACTCAGAAAGAGAAGAGCAGAATCAGCCGATTTTATTGCTTAGACACTTGTCATATAGTTCAACTAAATCTAGTATACATTCACTACACCAGCAGATTGCGAAACTGATGAATTCAAAAGGTAGATTTTTTACGAAATATTAGCACAAAAAAGTTCTAGCCAATGTTTACAAATTTGACCAAATAAAATTTGCCAGTTAGCGTATATTAAAATTAAGTTGAGCTAATGTGAGTTTTTTACATCCACCAAAAAATGGTGTGAGGCTAAGGCATTTTTTATTAAAAGTATAGTTTTACTTCACGTTTGAATCAGCCAGGGTTGATGTTTCTAAAATGAAGTGGTTAATTTCTATTATGGCTAATTTTCCAAGTATGGTGAAGTCTAGTTTCGTTTTTTTTGTGAAAACATTAGTTTTGGCGGAGTGACGTATTTGGAAAACAGAGATCATGATACATTTGAAAATTTATAAATCTTCAAATATTGAAAGCAAAAACCACTCATTTTTAGTTCTGTCACTGGTCATTATTTCTAAACGATGCAATGCGATAAGCAATCAAATAAACCTTGTTGTCGCTTATCTTAACTACATGTCTTTCTTTTAAACAAGAAATAAGACTAAACATCTCTGTGAGTGATGAACTTAGAAATTTTATTACCGAGGGGATAGGCCAAAAGGATGTGCCTTAAATTTTTCTTTACATAACATTCAATCTCATCTTTTTATTATTGTAGAAATAAGAGACAATGTAAATTTAGTTACTCATGCATATTTTTACATGATTTATTTTCTTTTTGATGCATAATTGATTTGCAATGTGCACTTAATTATATTCAAATTTTGCTATGCAATACCCGAAGTTAAGAAAACCAAAGTTTTATCATATATTTAATTTGGGATCAATGTTGTAACTTGAATCCCTTTTTCAATCCAAAGATCTAAAAGCTCAAGGCAAACGCAACATGGAATTAAATTAGATCCAATTTGAATTGCAATTGAATACAAATTACATCATATATGAATCCTGCTTATGGGATTCAAATTACAACAGTATGGAAAGGTTATCGTATCCCATACAATAATCGGAATTTGGTTTGAATAGATAAAAAATTAAAAAATTGATAGTATAGAAAACAAAAATGTTTTATGTCAAAATATTGTTTAGCCATTTTATTGTATCATATTTTGCACACTCCTAAATTCGTATTTTTATTTTCTTGCAAAGCTAACTTCAAGTCGATTTTTGGACCCTGTGCAGATCAACTATATTTATTTATGATCTCATTATTGTTCTATAATTGTTGTTTTTACTTAGTTATTTATGAATAATAAATATTCTAAAGAAAGTTATTGTTTCAAATTCTTAAAATAAAAATAATTTTTGAGTTCGATGCAAAATCATATTTAAAATTCAATTGGTTTTTCCAAAAAATCATTTTTCATACGAAGTTATTCTTTTAAAAGTTAAGTTAAATTTGAGCCCATTAACTGAACTAGATAAAATTTTATGCAAACTATCTTTAATCGTACACTACCAATTGCTAATTAAAAAAGTATGATTAGAAACAAAATTGAGTGCGGAAAGATTTCGGCGAACTGTTTCATTTGAGTTACTTTCAAAAAAATAGGTACAAACAAATTTTCTCATACACATACACACAAGACATTTTTGAAAAGCTAAAATATCACTTATTTTCATATATCCAGGAAAATAAAAAATTATGAACCATAAAAAATATAAAGTGGATAACAAATTAATTGATTTACAAATTTTTGGCTTATTATGTCATTCTATTCAATTTCACTTATTGTTAGATCGTTCCGCTTTACAAACTTGAACTTTTAATTTAGAACGTTTACAAAAAAACTTGATAAATCCATTTCGATCTCATAGCAAATTCAGCAAAAAACAATTGAAATAAAATTCGATAACAATTGAACAAAAACAAATATCAATCTTATTAAAGTACATCAATTTAATACTCAATTCCAATGCTCATAAATTTCAATTCTCAAAAAAATTTCTCAATTTCACAAAAAACTTTCAAAAATCTCGACAATACACAAATGATTTACCAAACCATTTTGCAAATACATTTTTGCATTTACCAACGCAATCCTTTTTAAATTTTCATCACGGCATTTTATCTGCTTCCTTCCGAAAGAAGTTATTCTAATTTAATTTTTATTAAAATTGGTAAATTTGATCTTAATGGGGGTGGGCTAGCAATTAAAATTTATTTTAAGCTTACGTCTTTTCCATTGGAAATTTTTCGCCACTGATTGACTGAAATCTACATGAATCCGCCGATCATCGATTAAAATATTGTCCATCTTTAAGAAAGCAGCTTCACAATACTCGGGCTAAAATTCATGAAATCGTGAAATGTTTTTAGATAAGCATTAGGCTTGTTCGAGGCATCTTTCAAAATAAAATGTCAACTCGAGCGCACCATTTTTCCAATGAAAAAATAAAATAAAACTTGACCAAAATGTCATGACAGCCAGGAGAGATTCCATTCATGGAAATTTGACAATTATTCAAAAAAAGTAAAAAATTACCTTTTCAAATTCGATAAAAGCGTATTGCAATGAGTCACCGGTTCTTCGATCACGGATAACTTCACAGCAAACAATCGTTCCAAAACGAGAAAAAATAATATTAAGATCCTAAAATTGTCTTCGTTAAAAATAATTCATTTTTTAAATGTAATATTTCCTTGACTGAGTACACTGATTCAATATGTATATCAAATCCTATAATTTTCCTTCAAACAATCACCGTTTAGAAAACCAAAGTAAAATAATAGAAAGAATAACGTAATTGTTAACCATTCCCAAAGTATTTTAAAGCCAAAAAATATTTGATAATGAAGCATGCAAAAGGCTGCTTTTTGATAAAGATTAAACTATTTGCAGAAACGTTTGTACCGTATTATCCAGATCAAATCAAAAGTTTTTTGAAAAATTCATACCTCGTCCGAAGTGGCCGGATTAAGTTTGCAGACGAAGAGAACGTTGTCAGGTGGGCGTTCGTCGGCGTGATGCAAATCGCCGACCATCTCGAGAATTTGCGCTTGAGCTCTCATCTCTTTTTCCTCCATTTCCTTTTTAATCTCTTCGGCTGTTTTTCCCTCCGTCTCATCCACCGCCTCGTCCAACGCAATTTTTGTATTGAGCTATAATAAATTCACAAAAGTATCACCAAATTAGTGTAGCCTGCTCCATTCCATCTTTTATATTTATAGTCCATACATAAATTTTTGATTTTCTGAGAATATTTCTGTCCAACTACAAGAGATACCAGAAAAGCGCCACAAAAACATTACGTGCCTAAAACGTATTTTACTGTAAATGGAGCGCATTTTTCTAAATTTTAAATTGAACTTTAAATTGAAATTTTTTATGCATATGTGAACAATTTTTCGGCATTCAAGATTTTTTGTGCCTCTTTTCTATTTAAACAGAAAAATTCACAAAAAATCAAAAATCCCTCTAAAAGAAGTAGATCTATTCAAACATTCCACACACTCGAACTTCAAAACATAATCTCGAAAATTCAATTTACATGAAATATACCCGAATTAGTGCATCGGTAGGCGTTGGCGAACGTTCCAATGTTGGCATGTGTGGCGGGTCGTTGAATGGATCGTGAATAACAATGGTGTGCGATATCCTAAAATGACAGAAATTAAACCAAAAAGCGGCATTTAAAATTCAAAATTTATCATACAAGAGGGGATGAAATTTTTTGCGGGATGGTCAAAATTGCGGGATAGCCTAAATTTCAAAATTTTTCACTTTTAAAAAACATGCTTTTCTGAGGGGTTTTAATTTTAATAGAAAAAACCATCCCGCAAAATTTACTGCGATATGAATTTTTGAAATTTACTGCGAGATGAAATTTTAGTAGAAAAAACCATCCCGCAGAACTTCTTGCGGCATGAATTTTGCGTTATTTTTTCTTTCTTTCTTCCATCTGCCAAAAAATTTCCCCCGCCCTTTGGTCACTTTTTCCCTTCCTCAGATTTTGCGGGATGGTCGACCACCGTGGGCGGGGTGGGGGGAGGGAGATGATCCCCCTTGCCCTGGTATGAACTTTATCCTGAACACCTTGCAGTTATAAAAATATTATTAAAAAATGCACAATTTTTTGGAAAAAAATGGCTCTTGCCTCTTACATTCATTTTTACAAATGTACGTCAATCTTTAGTTGCCCCTTCCATTCCGAAAAACACGTCACTGGGCAGTACAGCAACAACAAACCGACTCCAAATTTTTGGTTAAAAAATGTTAGGCTGATGAGAGCTGTCTACCTGATGTCTTTGTACGGAAAGTTGCTATCGTCCACCAACTCCTCGTTGATCTTCTGAACAGTGTCGAGACCTTCAACAACTTCGCCAATTATGCAATGTTTTCCGTCCAAATAGTCCAAATTATCGTCTAATGTAAGAAAAAACTGGCTTCCAAGCATATTATTTCCGTTGTTCACCATTGAAATTAATCCACGGCGCGTATGTCGCATTTTTGGAACCATTTCCATTTCAAAATACCTGGCCTGATCACCATATAAAATCCTGAAAACATTAACATTAATTTATTACAATGCCAAAACGTTTTTTTTAGAACCATTTTTCCTTCCAAATAGGTTTTTACAACATTTCTTTCATTTACATACAACATTCCAAACATTTTTTACATTTTGGTGTAATTTTCCTTGAAATATTCGTTGCTTTTTCGGAATTGGAAAGAGCAACTTCTTGCTATCATTTTGGAAGAACAAGATAAATGGGGGAAAAATTAGGAACTATAGCATAAAAGGTACTTCTTCAGTCCCCCCCCCTCTGACCAAAATTTTCACTTGGGTCTCTAACTTTTTTTTATTTATTTTTTTTCCATGACGTTACTAAAAGTAATCTAGAATCGTTTTACAGCCTATAAAAACTATTCTGAGAATCTCAAAAAAATTAAAATATTTTATTGACCAGCAAAAATTTGGTCCGGGGGGAGGAAACTGACTGAAAGAGTGCCGCATAAAATTTTGTTGAGGAAGTATACTTACCCGAATAAAGATTCTCCACCTCGTCCGGTATTCGTGGGATCACCAGTTTGTGCAATATAATTAGGCTAAAATAAGAGGTATATTATAAAATTGGTTCAATTATTTTACAATATCAAATACCTCGATAAGAAATATCTGATTGAGATTATAATATTTCAATTTGCATAGCTTCAGAAAATTTTTAGTAGCATTTGGTCTTTCCTTGACGAACAAATCCACTGTCATGTCGCCCAATGTTGTTTCAATTAAGACAGACATCCTGAAATATTTGAAAATTACATTTTAAGTATTTTTTTATTTAAAAAATAGAATGCTCTTCGAGAGCGTTTCAAAAACATACTCATTTTTGCTTCCCCAACCAAAATGGAGCGAGGCACTTGAGGACTTTTTTGGTCTTCACCAAGGTCACGCATAAATTTTCAGTTTTTGCACTGTTCCGGGAAAGTAGGTACGGCGACCCAAATTTCAATTTTTGTCCAGTTTGAGAAGTTTAGTGATTTTCGTATTTTTCATTTCGTATTTTTCGAAAATAAATTTGAAATAGCGCCATTTTGGCGTGGTATTCTGCACCGATTCATCAATTTTTTCGACTTCAAAAGGCTTGGGAAAATAGTGTGCGAAATGAGGAGGAAGTAGAGAAATGTTTCGACAGAAAGGGTGAATTGTCGAAACTGAAAAAAAAATTACGTACACCCTCTATAATACTCCCCAATTTGCGCAATGTTTTTTATGACACACTCCTGTTCAAAAGTATAAGGACAGTTTAAGAATTGGCCTAACTTTTGTCTCAAATGTCGGAATCGGATGAAACTTTTTTTAAAGCACGTGTTTTTATATCAGAAATACTAGACTTCCATGGTTTTTGAAATTTTTCAAAACGAAAAATTTTTCACTGAAA